>VZSZ01003443.1:416-21229 GCA_013398815.1 Ibidorhyncha struthersii
TGCAAGCAGAAGGCGGGTGTGAGAGGGAGACCGCGGGCGTGATGGGGAGAGCAGTGCCCAGCCCACCCCTCTCCTCCCTCCCTGCCCCCAGGGGACCATGGGGGACACAGCCTCTCAGGGTGGGGACCCCACACAGCACAGACCAGACTGCAGCAGCCGGTGCCAGCCCCCAGCAGCAGGGCAGGGGGAAGGTGGCAGCCCCCACCTGCCCGCCAGAGGAGAGCCAGGCTGCAGCATGCTCAGCCCGGCCCCGGCGTTGCCGCCTCTCCCCAGCCCGGCACTTGTGCCCACGGGGCTGCCGCGGCCAGGGCCGGTCTGAGCAGAGCCCCGCGCCCCAGCACGGGCACCCAGCCAGCCGCAGCGAGCCACGGGGCAGGCTGCCAGCACCTGCCGGGGTCTAAGGAATGGCACAGGACCAGAGGGGATTTCCAGAGCCCAGAGCGCCTAGCTCGGGCTTCGCTGCCGGCCACCCACCTCCAGGGAAGGCGGGCAGGCAGGTGCAGGCAGCAGCTTGTGGGCCCCAAGCCTGGGGCGCCAGCCGGAGCAGAGGTCATCCCACCGGCGCCGGGCACTGACTCAGCCCCACGAGGCCAGTGCCGTGGGCGAGCGGGGGAAGCCGCCGAGGCCCGGGGCTGCAGACAATGAGGCGACTGTTCCAGGACCGGCACCTCATGACCGCGGCATGGCCCCACGAGCCTCCTGGGCTGGGACCGGCTTGGCAGGGAGGGTGGTGCAGCGCACGTGCAAAGAAGGGTCTGGGAGCAAGGTGGGGGAGCCCTGAGCTCCCCACTGTCCGGCTCAAGACCCAGCCAGAAACCCAGGCGACCCCCTTTCCTGCCAAGCATCCTTCCCGAGCCAGCCAAGGACACAGCCAGCGGGACAGCAGCGGAGACGGAAAAGGAAGTCACAGGGCTCTGAAGTCACCTCTCGCACCCAAACACGCCAGAGCAGTCTGAGCCACGCTCAGCCAAGGGCAACACGTCTCAATGTCAGACACCACTGGAGCTGCAGCCCATGCCCCGGCCCCGTGGGACCGTGCACTGTCAGCCCCGCCAGGCTCCCCGTGCCCTGCACGTGTCCCACCAAGGCTGCAGCCCCACAGCCAGGGAGGAGGAGCCCAGCCTGTGCCCCACGGCACCTGCAGGCAGAGCTCTCCCCAGAGCCTGCTGCTGCACAGGGTGTACCTGGTACCCTGGAGAGCCCAGGGCAGGGTCCCCACACTGCCTGAGCCAGAGGGACTCTGCAAGCAGCTGCCTCAGGCACAGGAAGGTCACCAGCACCTGCCCCTGTGCTGGAGCAGGCTCTGGGGCAGAGTTCCTGTCCCTCGGTGGGAGTCCTATCACACAGGACAGGGATGCTGCATCTCTTTGGAAAACCTGGCTTTATTAACACGCTGAGCTCCTACCTGCGCTCCCCGACCCCACGCCTCTGCCACAGCACAGGCCGCTGCTCCCCTCGTAAATGAGGCACTGTGCCGTGCTCCCCCAGCAGAGACCCAACCCCCTCCAGACACAGCCAACTAGGGCCAAATGGGGACAGCCCACACACCCCACAGCACTGGGGGCTGGTGGGAGGCAGCAGCCGATGGAGGTGGGTGCTCACCATGGGCATCCCAGCCCACTTTGCCAGGCTCCCCAGCAGCTGCCCGAGGGAGAGGAGCTGCGGCAGGGCTGAGCAGGGAAGTACACAAGCCCTTGGTGAGAAGCCTATTTGGTCCCAGCACAGGGGTGCGGCATGTACAGCTCCCGGTGCACGAGCAGCTGGCATCAGGAGGAACCAGGCTGGCCCAAGAGCCAGGGATCACGCCAACCCTGGGGAGCACAAGGCTCCAGCAGCAGCACTGCTGGGAGAGGTGGCCAGACCAGGACCCGTGTCAGGGCATTCTGCCCTTGCTGCAGCCTCCCAGCAGGTCTCCGCTTCTTTCGTGGGAGCCAAGCAGAGATTGTTGATATTCCTGGGGGGGCTCCCAGGCCCTGGCTGTGCTGCAGCTGCAACATCCCTTCCCGAGCAGCAGGTAGCCACGAGGTCTGCCCCACTCCCAGCAGGCAGCAAGGGTGAGGGATTCCTGGGTTCTAGGCTGCACCTTGGCAAGGCAGCGAGCTGGCCACGCAGCCCTGCCAGCTGGCACGGGAGATGCCAGAGCAGACAGGCAGGAGCCGACGGCCCCATGCTTCCCTTGGTGAGTCCTTCCCGGTGGTTTCTGTCGTGCCGCCTGACGTCTTTGTCGTGTAGCGTCCTAGGACGGCACGTGCCCCGGCAGTCCTGCTCCCGCAGCTGGCTGCGCATCCGTGCCTATCTCCAATGGGTCTGGTAAATGAGCGGGTAGAAGACGTTCAGGAAGAGCGCAACAATTGCGGCCGTGGTGGCCAGGACGAAGTATCTGACGCAGCCTTCATCTGGGTGCTGGGGGGTGCCCGGACTCCGCTTCTGGCCACGGGGCCTCCAGGAGTTTCTTGTAGGCCTTTGGGGCGCCTCGAGCTGCAACTCTTGTTCTTCAGCCTCCAGTTCCTGCCAGATCAGAGAAGCCTGCGATGTGGAAACCTGCGTCAGCACTTGGAGAACACAATGGGCAACACCCCTTGCCATCCCCCGGGGCAGGCGGCTGCCTGCGAGCCCAGCCCCGTGCCCAGCCAGCCCGCCTCCCCATGCAGCACCGTCACGGTCGCGCCCGCCCCCGCGGCTCTTCGAGGTCTCCGGTGCATGGGGCACAGCTGGGCTCCGGCGGGCGGCTCTGCAGGAGGGAGCACGGGTAACAACCAGGCAGGGTCTTCATGGGGCCACAGGGTGGGCAGCCAGATCCCGAAGGAGCCGATGCTCTGGCATTGGTGGGTCCAGGTGACGAAGGGGCAGGCAGCAGCCAATCACAGCTCAGCTTTTGTGATCCCAACAGGATCTTTCAGACGATGGCCAATCCAGAGCCAGCTGGGGGCAGCAGGAGCAGGAGGCGTGATTCCAGCACAGCCAGTCACAGGTCTGCTTCAGTGGGTGGGAATGCTCCAACAGCCAATCGTAGCCCAACTTCCAGGAGGATTATCCACAGACAGCCAATCACAGCCCAACCCTTCACTGTGCCAGTGATCATGTGGGGCAGCCAATCAGGGTGCAGGTCTCCAGAGGGCACTCAGTGCCAGGGAGGGTGCGGTGATCGGAGGAGCTCAGGGACCTGCTAAGCCCCCAGCAGGATCCAGTGCACCCCATTGCTGTGGGGGGATCTGGTGCCACGGGGACACCCAGTAAACCCTGGCGCTGGGGGTGGTTACAGTGAGCCTCAATGCTTCCCGGGCCCCTGAAGGCTCCCACCACCGGCTTGGGATGATCAGCGCAGCCTTCCTGTTGCCCAGGCCAGCCCCAGCGAGTGGAGCTGCTCCAGAACACGCAGAGCCCCCCAGGACAGGAACAGCCTGGGCAGGCAGACACCAACATGCTGGACATCCCCTGGCCCCGGAGTCAGGCAGCTCCTGTCCCCAGCCGAGAGGGCAGGGCCAGGATGCCTAACCAGCGCCGGGCTGAGGGCTGTGTAAACCAGGGGGGCCAGGCCAGAAAGGCTCCACGGTGCACATGCGTGCCACCGTGCCAAAGATGAGCTGAGCATTGTCCTCAGTCCCCACGGGGCCATGGGGGTGCTGAGCGCAGAGGGAAGGGCTGCGGGACAGCGATGCAGGGGAGGCTGGACAGGTGGGTGCTGTGCTGTGCCCCAGCCTGGGCCTTCATGTCTGATATTCACGCAAAGATCAGCCCAACCGTTCCCTACCAGTGCATGCCGAAAGCACCCCGCTGCCGGCTGGCCCACCCCTCCCCTCCTGGGCGGCCCAGCAGCAGAGCTCGCTCTGGCAGGTTTCTCTCCAGCACCCTGTGGAGGCTGCCAGGCCTCCAGCTCAGCGCTGGCATTTGCCTTTTTTGCACCTAGCTTGGCCCCAAGCTGGGCCCCAGCAGAAAGCGTCCCCCACCCTGCCTCGAGACCAGCTGCGGAGGGCAGGTTCGCACTGCTCCCCGGCACAGCCAGCTCCTACTGCACTGCTCACAGCTTTCCTTCGGTGCAGACTCTGGTGAGGCTGGGCCCCCTCCTGCCTCCTCCAGTGCCCTCCCACCAGCACTCCCACCCTGATGATGGGAACCAGCTCTCCTGTGGTCCCTCAGGGCAGGGATCGTCCCAAGCTCACAGCAAGAACAAGGCAAAACAGGCCCCAGCGCCTGGCCGGTGCAAGCTCTTCGGTGTTGAGGAGGGGCAGGCATCACACTGCAGCTGTGCCGGGCTCCATGGGTGCTGGCAGAGACAGGCCGGGCCCTGCACGTGGGCACCTGGGCACATTTTAAGGCTCTGTGGTTCCAACAATGCCAAAAGTGACACGAGCTCTCACCTGGCTAGCAGCAGCTTCGGCAGAGGGTGTGCGCTCAGCTCGGTGGTCTGCAGGGTGTCCTGGCAGGGGTCTCTCCACAGGAGAGTTCCTCCGGCGGTAGAAGAGGACATACGCGTATCTGGTTACCACCTGGCTCTCGTCCACGGTGGTGACTGTGCTGTCATCAAAGAGCCGCCAGCCTGAGAGGAGAGAAGGGTTAAGTGAGCAGACGGCCCATGGCTGCAGGAGAGGCAGGGCGTCGAGGCCAGCAGATCCTCACCCACGTCGCTGCGCTGGCTGTTCTTGTCATTGGGCAGGCGGGCGTACGCTGTGTAGTGCCCCCCGATCATGCCTCCGTAGTGATTGATCACAGCGTACAGGTCGTACATGGGCAGCTGCTGCTCACCCTTCCGGCCGATGCAGAACTTGCTCAGATCCAGGCTCCTGGGGAGAGACACGGGGACAGTTGGGGTAGTTGGAATTGGGCAGGGAGAGGCAGGGCAGCACGGGCAATGCCAACCCAGGTACTTCATCCCCCAGGTTCTCACCGGACAGGAAAATCCACCATGTCGTTGATCTTGTCCCTCCAAATAAAGCTGCGGAAGGAGAAGCGTTTGAGCTGGATGATAAGGACGTTGGGCAGGCGCCATAGCATCAGCTGCTTGGAGGCCTCGCGGTGCTGCTTGCACTTGGGGCAGTACCTGGGGGAAAGAGTGTGCTCAGTACCGGTGTGGGACAGCCCCAGGTCTTGCAGCCCAGCCCAGCCCCGAGGTCCCCCACATGGGGGGCTGGCAGAGGGGATGTGGGAGGTCTCAGCCTCCCCTGCCAGGGGCAGGCCAGCACAGCCCTGCGGAGCCCTGGCATTGTTCTCTGCTGGCTTTTAGCCTCCATCCCCAGAGCATGGGAAGCCCAACCCAACGCTCCTGGCCGCCAGAAGAAACAGCATGCAGGCCTGAGCAGCTCCTAGGAAACCCCCACTGCCATCCGAGCCCATGGGCTGGAACCCACCCTGCCACCTTCCTCACCACGCTTCCTCTGGGGCCAGGACTTCGGGCTTGGTGAAGAGATTGAGGCACTGCTCCAGGGTGAAGTGGCCAGCCCGGGCTGCTTCGCTGGCCGAGCCTGGATCCTCCACACACTCCAGCTCCTTGGACTCCACCAACACAAACTCCTTGAGGCGCTCGTTGTTCTTCCACACCAGGGCAAGGGAGCAGTCATCCGTCAGCTCCAGGGGGGCATCACCTGCGAAAGGGCACAACACCTCACACCTGCCCTGCTGGGCTACGCTAGGCCACCTTGCTGGGGCTAGGAGCAGTCTTGCCCATCCCAATACAGCAATAACATAGCACTGCCAGGAGGGGACAAGTGACCCTGTGGGGCACCTGCATGGCCTGGTTCACCACCCCAGGGAGTCAGAGGCCCACAGCCAGGGGGACAAGGCTGGCAGAGGCCCTCTCAGTAGCACCTACACAACCAGCACCAGATGTGGGCGTCCCATTCAGACATGATGTGACCCAGAGATCACAGACCCTCTGTGGAGGCAGGAGTTTGAAGAGAATTGGTCTATTTGCTGAGAACAGGAACGTCACGCCCAAGAAGAGCTCGCAAGCAGCAGCTCTGTGCAGCAGAGCCCTGCGCTCCTCTGTGCCAGATGCAGCTTCCACTGTCCAGCCTGAGGCCACTGTCACACCTGGGTTCACCTTGTGCCATGCAGCCTCTGGCACCCTGGCCAGGCAGATCCACCACCCTGCTAGAGACTGTGAGGGATGAAGATGGCACCTTCTGGGGCTCTGGGCTCACCTTTATCTTCCAGCTTGTGCTCTCGGTTGGCAGCATCGATCTTGTTGATGTAGAACTGCGTGGCGCGGGCACTCAGCGTGTCTGGAGTGTGCTGGTACCCAGGGATGGCAGCTGTGGACAGGCAGGGACAGATGTGTGGTGGCACTGCCTGTCTGCCCTGCGTAGGGGCCAAGAATTTGCAGTGCCCCCGCCCCCACCTCACATGCTACGGCCTTGCAGGAACACAACCACGTGCCCCGTGTCCTTGACTATTTTTAGCAGGCGCCTGCCCCTGGCAAGCTGTGCTCCTCTGCCTGCCTTGCCCCTTCACTGCACATTGCTGCCATCCTGAGACGAGTGTCTAGAAACGTGACAGCCAGGCAGCCGAGCGCGAGAGGCTGCTCCCGTGCAGCTGAGTCAGAGTGAGGGAAACGCTGCGCTCACAGCCCCGAGGGGCTCAGCCTGCGCTGGGCTCTGCCCTCCCACAGGACTTGGAGGCTTCTGCCAGCTCTTGCCTTCCCATCCCTCCCACAACATCACAACACTCCAGCCTCTTTCCTAGTCAGGTCTCTGCTCTGCCCCAGGGGCCCTGTCAAGGCAAGGCAGAAGATGGGCAGACAGGCATTTCAGGTACGGCTGCACTGCCAAAACATAGCTCCCAGGGCCTCATGGCCCCAAGGGTCACCAGACCAACCTCACAAGGGGAGAACAGATGCTGTGGTGGGAGGTCACCCCAAGGAGGGAGAATTGCTCCTGCTTTGTCTTGGGGCTGCCCTGGGCTCCTGGCACAGACATGGTTAGTACCGCAGCACCTCTTACCTTCTGGCTTGAGAGCTCTCTCATAGGACGGCTCTTTCTCGCAACAGCTGTCACCCTGCGACTCCATGTGCTCAGAGAAGCCCGAATCCAAGCTCAGCAGGGAACTCCTGGCTGCCAGGACCTTGCTCCGGACAGTGCTGGTGTCGCCCAACTCCGGGTGCAGCTCAGGCACAGCTGGCGAGAGTGGGGGCTCCTGCAGGAGGCTGGAAGCCCTGTCCCCGTCACCCAGCTCGGGGGCAGAGGTGGCTGCCGCACAGCTGCTCTTGGCCAGGGGCTCCAGCTTGTCTGGGAGCAGAGGCTGCAGCCCCTGCTCTGGTGACATCCGGCCCAGCTGGAACGGAGGCTGGAACACGCTGACCGAGTACCTGGGCAAGAAGGTAGCAATCAGAGCTGCACAGGCACAGGGCTGAGCTCAGCTCCAGGGCAGAAGGACCCTTCTTCCCTGGACCCTCACCTTGCGTAGCCCTCCAGCAGCTGGGCCAGTCGGGCATAGGTGAGGCGGGACTCTGGCACGCTGATGAGGAAGGGGAAACCAATGTTCTCCGGGCGGCACAAAGCCTTGTGGTCTGGCCAGTGTGTTTTCTGACATGCCCTGTAACACATACGGCCCCAGGTGAACTCAGCATCTGCGACCACCCTGGGCAGGAGCATGGCAGGGCCAGGGTGGTGCACTGGGGACGCGGGGAGTGCCACGAGCCGGACTGGCTCCCTCTCAAAGGCCAGGCCCATCCCACCTCCTCCCAGGGGACTGAGCTCTCCCACCCAGCTCTTCAAAGCAGGGGAGCCTCCCTCCCTGCCAAACGCCAAGCCAACTCACACATTGCAGTAACCGACTCGATAGCACCTCGTGCAGCGCCTGAGCTTCTCATCCTCAGGCAGCTGCTTCTTCTGGCAGGCGGCACACTTGGCGACGGGGCCACTGGGCACCTGCGGACGCTGCAAGAGAAAGGACCCATTGGGTAGGGAAGGGCACCCGAGCAGAACAAGGCAGCCTTGGTGGGCATCCATGCTCGATGCACCTAGTCACCCTTGCATGCAGCTCTCCCCCTCCTGCTCAGCTCCACCTGCAGGCTCAGCCTCTCTGCATGCCTCCCAGCAGTCCCAATATCCCCTTTTACCTGCTGGACCTGCAACTCCACCACCCGCTCCTTGGCCAGCTCTGGGGACAGCACCTCGAAGCAGAGCAGCAGGTCTGTGGGGGAGACCGTGTCCAGCGAGTTGGATGGCAGGAACATGCGGTGGAAGCGATTCTTGATCACCTGCCAGGGAAGCAGTGGAGCAGGGGCATGTGAGTGCTAGCCCACGCTTCCTCTCCTGAGAAAGTCACAGTGAGCTGTGGGGACAGCAGCACCACAGCGATGCTGTCTGCTCAGCTCACCACCCTGCCAGGGGAGGATGGACATCCCACCCTACTGTGGTGGCCCTCCTAGCAGGGCTCTGCCCAGAGCACCCTGTGCAAGACACTGCCACCCACAGACAAAATCCATCCCATGGACATGTTGCGTATGAGTAAGTAACTGTCAGTGGCCATATTCCCTGTGGAGCTGTGGGAGCCAGGACACCCACAAGGGCAGCCCACAGCTTGCTCCCCAGCTTAAGCACTCTCACCTCTGCCAGACGCAGGTTCTCTGGTTTCACACGCACACTGTGGGCCACTGAGTCAAGTACCTCCATGGCACTGGAGTTCTCCTTGCTGATACTGACGAGGAACTGCCAGCAAGAAAGTGTCACATCAGTCACACCACACCAAGGCATTTGGGTCCTTAACACAAGGCTCAGCCTGCTGGCACACAACTAGCTGCCTGGGGCACCTCCAGGAGCCCCCTCAGGCTCCTGCCCCAGAGTAGATGGTGTCCTTTACCTTGATTGGTTTCTTGTGCGGCTCCTTTGCAAAATAGTAGACGGTCAGCACCTTCTGCTTCTGCGGGAGGGGCACGGGGAGGTACAGGAAAGGGTCGAAGGTGATGGACACCTGCAAATGTGAGAGCACACTCAGTTGCGGGAAATGCTTGTGGCTGAGATCAGCAGGGCGGCAGCTCCAGCAGACCTGAGATCCAGCCTTGCCCTATAACCTGTGCTCTCTGAGTGTCAGGAGCTTGCTGCTGCACTGCCAGGACAGGGAAAGAGCCTCCAAGGGCTGCCCTACCTTGGAACACACCGGGCACACCAGCTTGGATTTGTACTGGCCCTGGAAAAGGTCCACAATGAAAGAGTCGTTCCTCATCTTGTGTCGCTGCCAGGCCTCCTCAGCTACCACCTGCAAGGAGACAGGGCTCAGCACTACACTAAACCACCCAGGCCAGGGCTGCTCTCCCAGTGGCTTTGGCAGAGGGGACATCCTCACCTCATCGGGCCTCCCATCTGAGTCAACAGTTTCTGTATAGGGCTTGTTCTGGATGCGGTTGAGGTCCTCGTGCAGGCCATCGAGCAGGAAGGCCATGAACTCCTGAGCATCATGCTGGGCATAGCCAGTGAACTGGCTGGCCTTGCTGGCCACGATTGCCTGCGGGGACCGCAGCAGTCAGGGCTGGCCAGCACTGCCTGTCCCACGCACAAAGCCTGGCTGCACCCACCCACACCCACCTAGCTCTCAGCAGCATTAACAGGGCATCCAGGTGCCCAGAGAGGAGTGCTGGGGACCCACAGCAGCTCCTGCATAGCCCTGGTGCCTTGCGGCCCTACCTTTAGTTTAGAGGGCTGGAAGGCATGGTGTGTGCCCTTCCACAGCGCTCGCAGCAGCATGGCAAAGCCAATGGCCAGGCGTCCCCCCGTCCCTAGTGGGTTGTTGTAGTTGATTTCTGACTCAAAGGACCGATCTGTAAGAAGACACAGGAGAGCGAGGGTGGCTGCTGGCTGCACCATCTGAGCTGCAGGGCTCTGCTGGGCTCCTGGTGTGGGCTCACCATGGAAGTAGTCACGCAGCTCCCGGGTGTTGGACAGGGACTGGATGACGCTGTTCATGAAGCAGGTGTTGCCAAGGTTTACCAGCCCCGTGAAGCCAGGCAGGCACACCTTCTTCTTCTCATCCTCATCCTCATCATCCTCCACACTCTCAGTGCTCACGGGGCTGTGTGTCATTGGTGGCACCATGCATGTCGGTTTGGGCTGCCAAAGCAGAGGTGAGTGTGAGGGTGCTGCACACGGTGGGTCTCTCTGGGAACACCAGGGGAAACCGAAAGCCCAAGGCACCCCTCAGACGTGGCTAGGCTGAAGTCATCATACTTTCTCCCACCAGGACTGGGATACACAGGCCAACTGCTGCCCCTAGTCATGCCAGCTATGACTGAGGAGCCCTGCCTCCTCCTCCAGGAACAGTTTGCCAGTCCACAAAGCAACACTGAGAAGGTGGGGACCCACGAGAGGGACAAGTGGGCCCCCCTTTCCCCCTGCCCAGGTCAAACCCAGTGGTTGCAGCCCTACTCACCGAGGGGATGTGTGGCTCTTGCTTCACTGCCACATGCTCTGGGGCTGTACGAGCTGCCACACCATCCAGACCCCCATCTTCCACACGTGGCTTCTCTTTGTCACTGGCTCGGGCCTCTTCCTTGCTGGACAGGGGGTGCTGGTTACTGCCGGGGGGGTTCTTATCCAGAGGGGTAGGGCCTGTAGGCATGGCAACCTTTGCACCACCCACTGCACCTTAAAAAGGGGGAAGGGTGGGCCTGTGGTTAGCAGCACCACGCACTGCCCACGGCGGGGCTGAGCCGCTCAGTCCATGCTCACACACAGGCTCTCTCCCCATGAACAAGAGGAATAGCAGTGCCCTTCCCCTAGAGCTTGGCTTGCCCTGCCCTACACCCACTCAACCTCTTCTCCTTCCCCACAACCTTGCACCAGAGGATCTGCCACCACTCAGCTGCTGCCAGCGGTGAGGAGGGCCCATGCCCCACTGGGGTGCAGTAGGCAAGCAAGACAAGAAGGCAGGGTGCAGACCTCGTGTGGCTGGAGCCTCCAGCCCCCCCCAGCGCTGGCTCTGGCGTTTCTTCAGGCAGACATCGATGCGAGACACTGTGAAGTTGTATGTGCACTGGTCCGGCTCAATAAGGTTCCTGCGAGACACACAGCAAGTCAGGGGTGCCCCAGACCCCCCAGCAGCCAAAGCCTCTACAAGGCAGGACCATGGCCTCCAGGCAGTAGGGATGTGGCTAGCACAGATCCTGAGGTGGCCCTGGAAGACCAGGGTGGAAACCCTCGAGCCTGGCCACACTGAGCACACAGAGGGCCCCTTTCCTGGCAGATCCATTCTGCTTGGCTCCACATGCTCCCTCCCACTGGACATCCCACCCAAAGTGCACTCAGGCTGCTCTGGCTCTGTCCCCAAGAGCTCTGGAACAGGCTGGGGGGGGAACTGCGGGAAGGAGGCACTGGGATTTCCTCCCCTGCAAGCCACCACACAGAGCCAAGGCAGCCCAGGCTTAGGGCATTAGTGCAGCATGGAGTAAGGGAGACTCCCAGGTGCAGAAACGAGCATTCCTTGCATAGACCCTCCAGCCAGGACTGGCTTCTGCTCCAGCTCTGCACTCTCAGCTCCTTTGCCCCAGTGTAGGCTAGAAGGATGGGAGTCATACCTGAGCTTCACCTGCCACCGGAACACTGTGTGGGGCCCACAGCCAGGATGGAGACGAAGGAAGTTTGTGTCACTGCAAAGAAATTGGGAGGGAGTGAGAAGTGAACAAACAAGTAGCCTGGCCACAGTCAGGAGTTACACAGCAGCCTGGCACCATCCTAGGGCATGCCTGTACCTTGTCTGGAACACCAGCGTGAAGTCTTGCTCCCGGAACAACACCTTGGATGTCTCCTTGTGGATCTCCTTCACGTAGACATGCACCACCACCAGGTCGTTGCCCTTCTCATATGAGTCATTCTTGACAAAGGTCAGGCTCACAAAAGGCTCTGGCTCTGAGCGAGGAAAGCCATGGACAGAGACATTACCTTCTTTGCATGCTGAGGAAGCACTGCTGGCTGACCCAGGAGAGATCCCGACCAGACAGACTTTCCCAACCAGGCCGACCCCTGGGCTCCAGCCACTTACCATCAGCTGCTGCTTCCAGAGCCACTTCATCTTTGGACCAGTCCCTCTTCTCACCATCTCTGCCCAGAGCAGGGATGGCCACTGGGACAGCCTTAGAGCTCTCTCCCAGGACAGGTATGCAGTCCCGGCCCCGCAAGGCCTCAGCAGGGCTGCCTGGTTGCAGGACCCTCTTCTCCACACAGGTGGCAACACGGTGGGGGAACACCTCTGTGGTAGCTGTGAGAGGTGGCATTTCCACAGGAACAGTCTCCTTGGCCAAAACCACAGCCTTTCAAGACAGAGGGACATGGTGAAAAACAGACACCGTCACCCCGAAGCTGCCCCAGCACACTTGCGTGACTCCTGACAGCCAGGCAGGCACAGCCCCCTCCCATGCCACCTGCTTCCTCCACACATCCCATGCTCAGCTCGGCCTTGTTAGCACCAGAGCACAATGCTCAGCCCAGCAACTGCAGGTCCTCATGTCGCCCTCTCCTCCACCACAGCCAGACCCATGCCAGCTCTCAGCACCACCCACAGAACCCTGGAGCCCATCTCATCAGCAATGATGGGTCCCTGTGCAAACAGCATCCTCTACGTAGGGGCTGAGGAAGCAGGGGTGCCCTGTTCAGCTGAGTCCTAGGTACCTTCTCCAGTGGTGGTGTGAGGTCCGTGAGGGTTGCAGGCCCGTCGACCTGGCTGGCTCTGCCATTCCGGCGGCTGCCTGCCCTCCCACTGTGCCCTTTGCTGGGCTCCACGCTCCCAGTGACTCTGGGATTTGGCTCCTCTTCAGTAGGAGCCACTTTGAGGTATACTGCCCGCTTGGCGCTGGGGCCACTCTGTGTCCCTGGGCTGGCTGGGCTTTTCCCTCCCAGGGCCTCGCTTCTTCCTGGAGCACGCTTGGGGTTGGAGGGCTCCCGACGGGACCTTGGCGGTTCTGTGCCTTCAGCCCTCAGCTCTTCAGGGCCTAGCTCTGCAGAAGCAGCCTTCTCCTTCCCATTCTCCCAGCATGCGGCCCCTTTGGCCAGCTCTTTGGATCCGTCCTTCCTTCTCTTCTGTGAAAAGCAGCGCAGCACAGTGGGAAGGTATCCAGGCAGCAGCACCTCTCACGCTCTTTGCCAGCCCCTCACGCTCATGCCCCCTTCCCTGAATGTGCTAGGGCTCTGCTCCAGAACCTGGAGGCCATGTGGCAGGCAGGAACAGGGGTACGATGACACCCCCCTCCCTGGGACAGAGGCAGCTGGCTCACTGCCCTCAGGAAGCACATGGATGCCGGATGTGCCCCACAGTGCTCCCCGAGCAGCTCAAGAGCAGGGAGTGAAACCCTCACCGCAGCTCCCGCGGCGCTCCATAAGCTCCCTCAAAAGGCAGCTCCTCCCCCTCCTCACCAGAAGCGAAGACCAGGTATGCAGTGGGATCTTCTTCTGAAGCACAAGCTGTAGAAAGTTGCCCTTCTTGCACTGGACCTTGCTGCAGGAGCCCTCAATCTCCTCGTAGAACTGACAGCTCCACTGGCGCCCATCTGCAAGCAGAGGGGGACTGGCACCTCAGGCAGTGCTCCAGGCAGCTGTCACCTAACCCATAGCCCCCTTTCACCTGCCCCAGGGATCAAGGGAGCACTCATCCAGAGCCAAGGAGGCTGCGGGCAGGCTGCCACCATACCCCAGGAGCCTTCAGGGTAATGCCAGCTTCCCTGAATTTGCTTTGTACATCTGGCTGGCCTCCTTCCCAGAGGGAAGGCCCTGGGCCTCTCTGCCCTCAGGGGCATAGTCACTTTTCCAAGGGATACCCAGGGCCGACTCAGTCATCCCAGCAAGCAGGGAACAGAGATGCACCAGCACAGCAGTGGGGGCTTGCTCACTTGGTGTAGAGACCAGCTCCTACCCTCTTTCTCAGCTCTACACCCTTCTTCTTTTACACTGCTCTCATACTGGCCCTGCCTGCTGGCTGAAGCTGTGCCAGCTGACAGCACGGCATTGCCTCTGAAGGAAAGGTTTTATGCCTGCCTGGATCAGCCCCACATCTAGCTGTGCCAAGCCCTGCTGAAGAAACACCTGCAGCAGTCCCTCTGCTCCCCATACCTGGTAGTTTGACCACACAATCTGTGTCAGTGAAAGCAGCATCCACATCCTCCACCTTCAGAGCTCCACTGCCCAAGTTCAGCTTGACGATGATCTCATCAGCATTCTGCTTCCAGTCCAGCAGCAGCTCTAGGAGGAGGGAGGGAAGTGTCACCCACTCGCTGGGGCATGAGCCTGCAGTGCCCACTCCTTGGCTGGGGAATGAGAGCCTGAATGCACACTCAGTTTAACGAGGTCAATGCAAGGAACACAGATCATGCCAATCAAACGGGACACTCACAACCTGCTTTCATCAGACAGGCCACAAACAAGAGCACATGTTGTGGAAGGGCAGGTGAATCCCAGTGGGAATTGGGAGAGATCAGAAAGGCAGCGCTGCTCTCATCACCATCACGTGCAGCAGCAGCAGCGGCTGGGAAGAAGGGGTGCCTCCTGCCAATTACAGAGCAATTGCTGCTTTCCCCAGGGAACAAGGAAGCCACAGAATTACTCTGGGGGATTCAAGTGGACTCTGCCCACAACCAGAAACTGCCACTTCCTCTTTGCATATGCAAACTGAACAGCCCAGCTGCAATCACCAAAGTGCACTGTACTCCTGCCAGGTGAGCACTGTTACCATGGCTGAAACACGGGCAGGCTGGCCAGCTGGGCAAGAAGGCCACACCCAGCGAGAAAACGGTGTGGCAGTGTCACTCCACTGCAGGTAGAACCCCCATCAGGTGCCTGCCAGGCTACAGGTCTGGCCCTGTGGTGTTCTGAAGTCTTCAATGCAAAAAGGTGATTTCAATCACCTTAATTTCAGTCAGGTTAATTCTGCCCTCTGTGGTACAAGGGTATCCTACTCCATCTGCCCTCAAAGCAGCCCTGGACCAAGGCAGAAACTAGCCAGCAGCACTCACTGGGTGACATGGATTGGGATTTTCCCAGCCCAGCACAGTTCCCTGCTCAGAAACAAGCAGGGTGGATGCGGGCAGCAAGGCATCCCAGGACTGTGCTCAGTGGCACCATGACACCTGAGTCAGAAGCAGCCTGTCACGGGCTCAGGGCCTCTTCCTTGCAGACAGCCCTTCTCAGCCATGTGCATCCTTCTCTGCCCCTGGGAATGCCGCATCCTGTTAAGACAAACGCTGTGGCAAGGAGCACTCAGGTTAGTTCTGCTCAGTACTAGACCACGGAACAACGACAAGGTGAGAGCTTCAGATCCCTTGGCAACAGCACTCCATGGCCACGCACTGACAGCCGGAACACACCTTGACTTACCCTCCTCTGAGTCCTTCTCCTGGGCAGTCTCAGCCTGCTCGAGCTCAGTACGAGACACTGGTGGGCAGAGAAGCAGAGCACGGGCAGGTCTGTCATTCTGTCACATCAGAGCATGGGCCAGCACACCAATGCCCAAAATCTCACATGTCACCTCCTTATCCCCTGAACCTCTGTCTAGGCCTTTCATCCTCCATGTGCTGCTCATTTCTATCCTCTGCTTCCTCACACCTCTTCCTTCCCAGGAGCCCTGCCTGCAGCACCACAGCAAGCCAGCCCCCAGCACAGCTGCTCTGGGCCACACCACCGTATCTCAGTCTAACCAGCAACACAACATCATCGCACTGCGCAGACAGCACTGCTTTGAGGCATGTCTCAGTGTCGAGCTTGTGGTATGGTAACTGGGCTGTGTGCCCCTGCTCAGCGCACCAGGCCCTCAACCTCCAGCCATACAGAGAAGTCCTACCTTGATCTGACAGAACTCGATGTTTGGTTGTGCTCAAACCAATTCTGCTGTAACAAGAGAACCACGCAGCCCAGCTGCACTTTAGCATTCCCCTTCCTGGACAAGCTGCCAATGTCCACAGCCAAAACCTCCTTCCAGATCAGGCTGGGGAACCAAACTGACCTGACACCTAATCCCTGCTCCCTGCAGGATTACCTCCAACAGCCAAAAGTGTCTCAAGCCCTGCTCCACCCCCACAAGGCACTAAGCTCTGCCAGGCAAGGGGCTCAGAGCAACAGCACCTTGTCCTGGAGCAGAGAAACAGCAGCAACGTGAGCTGTGGTCTCCACCCTGGAGTGCTCAGAGGACTGTTGCTGCCTCCCTTAACGTGCTACAGACCAGCAGGAAACCTCTGCTAACCACCACAGTCACTAGTGCAAAGGTGCCAGTGGGGCTGGCATTGTGAGAAGCGCTGCAGCGGTTCTGTCTGGAGGATCTACAGCTTGCTCCATCCTCTCGCCACCCCTGCACAGAGGAGACAGAGACAGCACGGCTGCACCGCAGCCCCTGGCAAGGCAGGAGCCCCCTGGATCAGAAGGTGCAGAGAAGGAGAAACAGTACACCTCCCATGCGAGAGAAGGTGCAACAGTGCACACTCTGCACCATGGGGTTTTGCATCGGGGACTGCAGCCGGCCGTTCCAGCACGGACCTCAGCAAGCGCTCATTTACCTTGACCTATAAAACACCCTGTGATTTTGAGGTTACAACAGTCGTAACGGAGCAGGCACAGAAATCAAGCAGTTTTCCAGGGCCACAGGAACTCTTGCCTGCATCCTGCCCGCAGGCATTCCCTGCCCCACACTGGAGCCTGCACCTGAAGCATCATTTTTGTCATTGTATATACGCAGCAGTTAGAGCGGAAATTACTCCACAGCAAGTATTCCACTTGAGCCACACCTTGCCCTGACACCGAAGTTAAAGCACCAGCCCCACCCACAGGCCCTGCATTTGGCAGGCGCTGTCAGCACCCAGTCGCTGCCTTGCAGCATCTGGCCTCAGCAAACCGATGGGGAAGGAGCAGCGCCTCCAGCTGCAAAAGCACCCACAGGCTTCAGTTCTACTGCCCCTGGATCAGGGCAGCTCAGCTTCGTCCAAAAGCAGACTCTAGAAACAACCACCGAGGCCACCTCCAAGCTTAAGCTAACAAAGCCACAGGTCCGACCTTCCTCACATAGCTGGGGCTAAGTAGCGCCCAAAGGAAAAAGGTTACAGGTCCAGGGAGGACACTGTGCTGAAGAGGATCCCACATCACACGGGTTACCATCAGCTGCAGGAAGCGATTAGTTAAATCTGCTTATCCAGCAGCAGATGGCTGCGAGGCTCCCACCCTGCAAGGCCGAGAAACCTCAGGCCTGCTCAGTGCAGGGCTGCTGAGGGGCTCTCACCTTCCTTGCTCTCCTGGTTGGCTCGATCCTTCTGCTTCTTCTTGTTTGTGGCATCTTCCAAGCCCCGAGACACCCTCCTCTGGCTGGGGGCATTGGTGCTGCTGGACATTTTCAGCCGTTTGGAGGACACAAACGGCCCACCGGGGTCGGTAATGGAGTCTGGGTCAGGGGTGCGACGTTTTCTTCCTGGCCCAGCTATCTTGGCGACTCTCTGTGGTCAAACTCTCTGGCAAGGAACTACTGGCCTAAAGAGAGGAGAGAGCAAGCATGGCGGGACGAGCGGGTGCAGAAGGCCCAACAGCATCAGGATCCGCTCTCTGCCCCAGTGCCAGGCCCTCCCAGGGCCAGTGCCCTGACATGACCTTCCCTGTGGCGTTTACGGGAAGCCCCACACAGCATTCGGTGAGGAAACCTACCTCATCACAGCTGTTACAACGCTTACTGCCAAAAGCATGGGCTTGTCAGAGCTCGCAAGATACAACCAGGGGTCTTCTGTATGTGGCACTCATTAAAAACCTGGAAAGCAATTGTCATGCTCATGGCTCCCACTACAGCAACACTGTCCCAGAGGAGCCGCCGACACTAACAACACACATAGGCAGACCCGAGGGCGAGTACATGGGGAGGCCCCACTCTGCAAAACCGAGCCTCCAGGGTCAGCCCGCCCCACGGCTCGAGGCAGTAGCTATTTCAGTCAGACAGTGCCCCATGTAAGAGGGCGGGAACGGGAGCGAGTAACGCCCTAAGAAGGAAGAAAGAGGGGAAGCAGGAGCAGGCTCGGGACAGTCTCCCATGACAGATGAGAGCAGAGCTCCCTGGCAAGAGGAGAGTTCCTCCCCCTCCACCCACCAGCTGGGAGCTTAACCAGCACGACTGCACCTTGCATATTCATCTCCCCACCAGTTTACAGACAGCGCCAGCGGGACCTGCCCTGGAAACAGGACACCTCTGCTCCGCCTGCCCCAGGGAGAGGGCAAGGCGGTTGCCCCTGCCCCTTTAGACTCGCCCTCCCAGGCAGAGCCAGCTCCCTTACAGGGTTTGGGAGCTGCTGGCCCAAGGGCTGGTCTCAGTTTCACTCTCCGGTTTCGCCCTCGGGTGTTCACGGCTTCGATAGAGGAGAGCTGGAACAACCGGCTGAAAACGGTCCTGCTTGAGGTGCCTCCGTGGAGGCGGTGAAAGCAGAGAGCTGGGAAGGCTTCCTCCCTCACCCTGAACCTGGTAGCACTCACTGGTCTGCAGGGATTTGCTGCAGAAGAGCTTGCCCAGCCGCATGGGTCCTGCCCACCCCCAAGTGCCGGCAACCTGCAGCAGCTCCCAGTGCACTGATTCACACCCCATCACATGGCCCTGCTCCCGTCTGAGGACACAGCTGAGCCCGACAGCATCTTGATCTAGCCCAGCTCCACTAAGCCTGCCTCTCCCTCGGGAGTTCCCTGTGCCCTCAGGAATGGCCTGCCCTACCCTCACCTGTGTACCAAGCACAGACCCCACAGATACGTTCGGGCACAGCTGGGGGCAGGAGGTACCTCCAAGGGAAGTGCTCGGTTGGAGGGAGCATGCTGGCAGCTCTGCAGGGCGTTTGTATTCTAGAAAGGCTCAGGGCAACAAGTAGCCACAAACATGGAGTCAGAGCCACAAACTGCAAGGGACCCCAGAGAGCAAATTGGTCCTGCCCTGCCCTCAGCTCTGGCAAAGCCAGCCCCATGAGAGGCACTAGGCCCAAACCCTTTCTCTTCAGGCCAACCCGCCCTTGTAACCAAGAGCCACTGAAGCCAAGCAAAAAAATTGAGCTCCGAGTCCAGCCCAGCTGCCTGGCACAGGCAACCCCTACCACCTGCAGCAGAAGGGCCCGAAACAACCTGGAGACTGGGACGCTGAGCAGGGCCCAGCATCAGCCCCGGAGAGCTTGAAACAGTGTGGGAGGACAGCAGTGCCACCCCCAAGCTGCCACACACACTGGGTCTCCCAGGGATGCAGCAGCGCCTCTGGCTGCAGAGGGGATAGGAAGGGCCCCTCACCGCAGCAAGTGTGGCCGTGGTTTGCAAGGCTGGGCCTGACGCTGGCAGCCGCTGCTGCCAGTGACACCCTGTTGCTCAGCTCCTGACTCCACCAACACCAAAACATGCCAGCTACAGATGCTTCCCGGTGCTGAGAAAGCTAACTGGGGCTTGGCAAACACAGCAACGCATTTTTTTCTGAATTTCTTTTGCCTCTAGGGTGAGAACTCCAGGAGTAGCGGGAGACAAGAAGCAGTGACTGCTTCATGCAGGGCCAGGCGAGGCTCCTTTGCCTTCTTCCTGAGCCTCTGAAGGGGTGGCACAGAGGAACTGCTGGGCAGGGTGACATCAAGCCCTGAGAAGGGTCCTGGAGGGCTGAGAAAAGATCGTCCTCTGCCCAAGAAGGGGTGAGGAGAGCCAGGGTCACATGTCTGCTGTCACTCCTCTGGGAGAAGCCTGCTGCTCTCACGCCTCACTGAGGGCTTGGCTCCCTCGGGTGCTTTGCCGACAGTTATTCCTAATGGCAGGCAGCAACCAAGCAGGGCTGGAGCTCTGCCCGATTTCAGCTGCCAGCCCAAGGCCGCTGCGGGCACTGCGGGGTTTTGGAGGAGTACAGGCAAAGCACAGGTTATTCCCATTCACCTATTCTAATCCCTGAAGCTTTCTGCCTCTGCCATCAGGAAACGCACGGCCAGGCAGGACGTTCAGCCCCCAGGTGTGCAGGCGCATGGAGGTTTTGGCACTGCTAATGTCAGCACTGTAGAAGCTGCTGCAGGGGAGAGATGGTGAAAGGCCGCCTTGGCTGGATGCCAGGTGTACGTCTGAGAAGCACCCAATGGGCTGGGCGCTCGT
This sequence comes from Ibidorhyncha struthersii, assembly GCA_013398815.1. Taxonomy (NCBI): domain Eukaryota; kingdom Metazoa; phylum Chordata; class Aves; order Charadriiformes; family Charadriidae; genus Ibidorhyncha; species Ibidorhyncha struthersii. Next base: position 20,441 of record VZSZ01003443.1, read on the forward strand.
ACAAAACCTTACTCAATCCTTCTCTGAGCTGGGAAAGCTTGGCCATGCTGCCGAGAGAGGAGGTGCCTCCTTGCCCTCTGCTCTCCCAGCCTTTGTGCCGGTGCAAGCACCCATGTGGCTGCAGCACATACTGGATCAAGACACCAGCCAGAGTGAAACCGCGTCCTGCCAAATTTGTCTTACCCCAGAGCAGTTCCCCAACTCAGTTCATGCTGGGGCTGCACAAACGTTTTCACTGGCCAGAGGAAAGGGAGAACTCAGGAATCAGAACAAGGAGCCAGGGAGAAGGGCCACCCCTTGCCACAGCAGCCCCAGAACAGGCTAGTGTAAGTGCTCTGGAATGAAAGCAGAAGATGCACAACAAGATGCAATTTACCCCTCATGTTTGGGGCACATTGAGCACTTGGCAGGAAGAGGCCCCCTGGTTCTTGCCTGCAGGACCTCCCCCTCAGCACCCAAAGGTGCTACTGGGGTAGCTGTGGAGGAGGTTGGCTATCCCCCAGCCTCATCCTTCCATGGACTTTTGGCTTCTCCATGTCCCGAAAGCAGCCAACAGAAACACTTCCCTCGTGCGCAAAAGTACTTTTGTCACCTTCTGCTCCTTGTTCTCCCAAGCAATACGAAGTCTTAAGACTCAGGCTCATCTCTCACTACAGTTTCTCAGCATGCCTGACACAAAGGCTGAGCCAGGACAACAAGCACAGAGCTGCTTGGGGCAGGCACCCAACCCAGCACTGCCACACATAATGTTTCCAATCCGTGCAGGAATCGCTGCGCCAGCAGCGAGCC
>VZSZ01003443.1:45329-59762 GCA_013398815.1 Ibidorhyncha struthersii
CCCGGGGTGCCGAGCGGTGCTGGGGGGAGCCAGGAGCCAGGTCAGGCGCTTGCTAATCCCACTGGGGCTCAGCACAGCCTGGATTCCCCGCTGGGATTTGTGGCGGTCAGGCTCTGGCTGCTGCCGGCCAGGGAGCATTGCCATCGCCACCACTTCTGCTGCCCGGCACCCTCCGCCCACGCCGGGGTCCCAGGGCTACCGCAGCCGCCGGCACCAAGGGTACACAGGGTGCCCAGCTGCGTACGGTGCCCCACCGAGGCCAGCGCTTACCCAGGAGGAGAGCGAGAGCCAGGAGGTCCATGGGCAGCCACGGGGTCTGCCTGGGGGGAAAATGGAGTCAGCGCTGCGGCAGGGCATGGGGTACGGCACACAGTGCAGGGCGACCAGGGCCTGGCCTCTCCTGGCTATGGCACGGCCATGTAACCCCGGGGTGCACCCACCCAGCTCCAGCATGGTGGTGCACCCTGGGGACAGCACTGGGATGTGGGATCGGGTGGGGCAGTTGGATCCCAAAGTCCCCCGGGGTGGCACCCAGTGCCCACCCCTGTGCCTGTGCCCTGCACAGCCCCGGGGGGCTGCGGCACACAGATCCGGGCACACAGCCATGCCCTCCACCCCCAGACCCCACACTGGCTGTGCTGTGCCCCATCCTGCCCTGCTCGGGACGAATCCATCCCTTCGAGTGTCACTGGTGTCCCTGGGGGGTCCCAGTGCCGGGCCAGGGCCAGCCGGGGAGGGGAGCCAGGAGCACCGGAGCTGGCTGGGCAAGGACGTCCCTGCCGCTGGCCGGGGTCCCGCTGTTAAATTTAGGCTGGAGCTGCCTTTTGTGCTTCCTTCTCTCCCGGTACCGCCCGCTTCCAGCCTCACAAGCGCTGGATCAAAGCCTGGCCCCAGCGCTGCCCAAACACATCTTTCCTGTCCCCGCGTGGGAGCCAGCCCGGGGCAGGGGGGCTCAGGGCAGCGGGGGGAGCCGCCACTCTGCCCCGCCACCAGCCCCGCTCAAAGCCACACCAAGGTGGCGGACAAGGTGGTGTGGGGCAGCGTACTGGCACAGGGGTCCCCGAGCCCCGCGAGCCCCCGGTACCTGGCGTCCTGCGGCGTCCAGTGGGGCTGAGGCCGGGGGCGAGGGCGACGCGGGACCTGCTGCCCCCCGGGCTGGGTGTGCAGAAATGAGCCTGGGCGAGGGCGGCGATGGGATGGCGGCGGCTGGCGGCCCCCCCTTCCCCGCGCACGATTCTTATTCAAATGGGCTGCCCGCTGAAAGGGACGGCGGTCTCCAGGCTACGGGAATGTCACTGCCGATTCCTTCTGCCTGGAGGCCCCCGCCGCCTGCCCACCCGTGGAGGCCAGGCCGGCCAGGCGTCGGCAGCCCAGGCACGCCCCGGCCCCCGGGCGGCATGGTGGGCCCCGCCGGCGAACAAAAGGGCAGCATGGCAGGACGGGCACCCGACGCCGGCATGGCTGCGCGGGGGGGTGGCTGTGGTACCACTTCTTGCCCCAGCTGGGGATGCTCCATGGCAGAGGCATTGGCACGGCTTGGCTACAAGGAGCTCGCCCAGGCACAGCCATGGTGCCGCCGGCTGAGCACATTCCTCCCAAGGGACCCGGCCCGCCCCACCGCCACGGCTCCCCGGGCAAAGTCCGGCAGGCGCCAGCCCCAGGAAGCGCACTGCAGACGTGGGGGGACCCAGCCCGTCTCTGCCGAGGGATCCTGCCACCCTGTCCTTGTGTGTCGCCTTGTGCCGGCTGCCGGCGCCCAGCCTGTGCCCCCGGGCTGTGCCGTGTGCCAAGGCCCGTGCCGTGTGCCAAGGGCTGTGCCGTGCCCAGGGCTGTGCCGTGCCCAGGGCTTCCCGATGGCTTGCTGGCTCCTACCTGTGCCCGTGGCGCCCGGTGTGCCGGGCAGGTGGCGGTGGCCCGGGTGGGCTGCGAAGTCAGCCAGCTCGGCCCCACTTAGCTCAGGCTTGACTCGGCTGCTGTTCCTGGAGGAGGGCGGCCGGCGCCTGTCTCCTCCTCCGCAGCCGTGCCAGGCGAGGGGAGGGACCTGCCCGCACCGAGCTTTAGCCAAGGTGAGGCAGAAGCCAGGTACAAGCCGGCAATGGCCCACGCGTGGCACAGTGGTGCCTCGTGCCCAGGCTGGCTGGGAGCTGGCACACGGCATCCCCCCCCGCAGGGCTGCTGTGCCCGGTCGTGCGGAACGTGGGGCCGCCAAGACGGGCAGCCCGGCTGGGACTCACCCTGCACCGCGCAGGCTCGTCTGTGCGTATTCAGGGCACATCTCCAGCAGTGATACTGGGAGCCCTGGGGCGGCACGGCAGCCAGCCGTTCTCCCCCAGCACCCACGCCAGACGGATCCTGCTCCCTCCTGTGCTGGCACCGTGGGCATCGCCACGCTCTGAGCCAGGGCCCCACTCACCCTGTGCCGGTCGGTGCTGCCTGGGATCCTTTGGACCAGCTGGGCCGGGTGCTGAGCACGACCATGCTCTGTGCAGGGCTCTGGGGCTGTGCTCAACTGAGACCTCACTGTCACGCAGGGATGGTGCCTTTTATTAGCCAAGGCCGAAGGAAGGAAGAGGAACCGCGTGCTCTCCACACCAAGGCTGCGCTCTGGCCAGCCGCCGGCAAGCAAGGTGGCAGGCAGACAAAGCAGCAGCTCCTTGGGCCATGGGGGTGCCAAAACTCGTGCCCACAGGGACAGCCCAACACAGCGCAGGCTGGTCCCACGCGTCTCAGTGGGGCGAGGGATGCTGTGGGCAGAGCCCTGCCAGCTCCCCATGGCCGTGCTCTCAGCAGGCACTGGGAAACCCAGAGGAAGGGCAGGAGCAAGGCACCGCCACCTCCTTGGCTAGGAGAGCTGGCAGGAGATGAGCTGATAAAGGGCCATTAGCACTGGCCAGTGTGTCTGTATTGCAGGGATCTTGCCAAGCAAACCTTATCTGCTCTGAGGAGATCCAAAGTGGCCTGATAAAGGTGACTGTAACAGGATCTCAGGTCTTGAAAAGCAAGGTAAAAGCGGGAGGAAGGGATCCTCAGCAGGATCTGAGGGACAAGTGAGGTGTCCCAGCCCATGTTCACCTGGCTCCCCTGAAGACTGCCCTGACTTCCCACCCCGAGCTGCAATCCCCTCAGCCGCCCCACAGCCAAATGTGTGGGGGTGGCCCATGTCTGCCCAGGGAGATGACACGGCCGGGGGCAGCTCCACTGGCCGGAGACGTGCCAGCAGCTCTGCCGCAGCCCTCTGTCACCAGCCTTTCAAAGCTGCTGAGCTTCCCCCGCTCCCTTGGGCACACATGGCCTTGGCCCCACCAGCACCTTTCAGCAGCAGTTTCACCATCATCAGCAAACTGAACAGCTCGGAGGGGCAGCAGTGAGAACCCACAGCGCCTGCTGCTTTGGGGCACACAGAGGAGGGCCCCCACAAGCCTCGGAAGAGCCCCTGCGCTGCTGGGGCAGCCTCTCACTCCTGGCCAGTCCCACTTGGACCGACTTCAGTGCACTCAGCAGGCAGCCAACAGTTCCCTGAACATCCTCAGAGAGCAGGAGAACCGCTTAACCCTTCCCAAGGAATGAGCTCCGGCACCAGAGCCGCTGTCTGCCCAGGGCCACGGTCCCACCACCGTTAGTGCCAGGTCAGTGCACTGATGGCCCCGTGGCACAAACTGGATCCAGATTGCACACCAGCAAACAATGGCATTTCTGTTGAATTAGCTGGCCATGGGGTCCCGGCTGCAGACGAGACAGATCCAGTCGGAGGGTGGGCAGGCAGGCAGCAGCTGGCAGAGCGCCTGCCAGCACAGTGCCGACCCGGCGCGTTTCTAGGAACTAACCTGGAATGCGGATTTATGCCATTTTACACCAGTTCAGCACCGATGGCACTCATCTGGAGCATTTCCCATCCTGAGTCAGGCATCCCATAATGGGGCTTGGGTAACCCCAAACCTCATTGGGGGGACCTCGGGAGGTGGTGGTGGTCTCCAGCTGAGGGTGCCACACGCAGCAGCCGGGCACATGGGAGACGCTATTCCATGGAGCTCACACAGGGCTGGGAGCAGGAGCCCAGGGAGGAGCAGTCTGGCGGGGCCCAAAGAAAAGCTGGACACACTGGGTGGTTCTGAGCACCATTTTACTGAAGGGCTGGACACCTGCTAAGACTTCATAACAAAAAGTTCACTTCATTTAAGAAAAAAGACAGTCTGATTTTTCTCCCATTCCCTCCGAAGAGCAGAATAATAACAATGCTGTCTTTTCACTAAACAATGCCATTCCAAAATATACAACACTGAGTGTGGAGCAGCCCAGCCTCATATTAAACATTAAATATTAATATAGCTTCAGAAACATTCTACACAAACAAATGAAACAGTAAAAAGTTCACTCAAGAACAAGATGGTCAGTTGTTGTAAATTCACCATACAAAAGTTTGTTACTCGCCCTCCTGTGGGCTGCAGCTGCCGCTCCCCAGCCATTGCTTGGGATCCCCAAACACCGCGATGCCAACGGCTGAGCTGGCGGCACCGGTTCCAGCCGGAGCAGGTCAGTCGCGCTGTGGCATGGAGACAGCTCTCTTAGAGACGATGGCTGGCAGAGATGAGTGCGAGTGGCTGGGCAGTGCCCACCCAGAGTCCCCACGTCCCTCAGAGCGGCTGCTGTGCCTCTGCTCTGGAAATGCTACTCCTCAGGAGAGCTGCACCGGGAACGAGGAGGAAGGAACGGCATCACACACCGTGCCTTCCCTGCCGACACTCATTTCGTCCCCTCCCAGGCCTGGGCAGCGTGGCAGAGCAGGGGCAGGAAGGGAAGTATTTCCGGGGGTAGCTTTGCAGCACCTTCTCTTTTATAACAGCAGCGTGTGCCTGACTGCGTCTGCGGGAATCACCAGACTCTCACAGGGGCTGCCTGTAGCAACAGGAATGGAAAGGGCTAATTAAGACAACAAGGAGAGAGTCCCAGACGATAATAAGGCCTTTAAGGGACTCCCTGGGACAAGGCCTAATCGTCCCCGCAGGGGAAGGTATTTCGGATACTCACCAGAGGAATTTCTACCCTGCCTTCGAAGGTGTCCAGGGGGTACAAGTCAGCACACATGGGGTGAGGGGGCTCTGCAAGCCGGAGAGCAGCTTATCTTCCCCGTGGCCACCCAAACAGGGCCAGTTTGTGCAACTGATGAAGGATGGAAACCAAGGGATTAGGAGGGGCACCCCCTCGCCCGTGGCCCAGAGCCTGCAGCACCAGTGCCTGCGTAGCGCTGCCAGACAGGGCAGGACAGGCTCCATCAGCCGGGAAGGGACAGAATGGAGGCAGTGCTACGGTACACCACAGACCTGGCTCCTCTGTTCGCAGATCTCAGAAGCAGAAGCTGGCCAGCCAGGCGCTGCTGGTGTCTTTGGTTTCCCTTAATCCCACCTACTTGCATTTTCACCAGACCTCCTCAGTCTTCCCAAGCAAACTGAGGGGTCTGGCCTCAGCACTGTGGCTTTGGAGGTGGCAGCCGGCCAAGCTGCGAGTGCTAGCACCATCACATCTACAAACAGGGTTCACTTGACACTCGGGGCTGATCCAGTGACAAGGGCTGGCTCTCCTGCCTTCTGGAACCAGATCTCTGCTCCACCAGCCAGCAAGGCACCTGCACCTTCCTAACAGCACCCAGCTCCGGGCAGGAGCAGGCTGCAAAGAGAAGGAAACCTGAGCATGGTGCTCTCTAGCACAGAGCCCCAAACACGAGGGCCTGGGAGCAACCTGCCCTGCTGCCCTCTCCAGAGATGGTGCCAGCCCACCCAGCTCGCAAAGCCAAGGGCTGCGGCACTGTCAAGAAGGTGCGAGGTGCCCCAGAATAGCTGTCCTCTCCTCAGGCCACCTCAGCTCCTGGAAACCCATCCCCATCTCACCACAGCAGCAAATGAGCCAGTGCCACTCTGAAGACTGAAAGAGGAACTGTCACTTCCACACGAACCAACAAACCTGCTTGAGCAGCAGGTGCTCCACACAGCTCAGTGCTGACCCTGCCAACCACGGCCAAAACAAGGATCCTCCCACCTAAACCTGCCCTCCTGCCCAGGAAGCTGCCCAGCTTGCCTCCCACTGTCCAGATGCAGCTGAGAGACAAACCTGCTCTCCATCCCCACACATCCCTTGTGCCGTGGCCAAAGGCCCAGTTCCCAGCAGGGAACTTTGACCCAAGGCGGAGAGCAGCTGGAGTGGCCGCACCCCCCACGCATGCTGGCAAGGTCTGGCCATGAACACAGCACAAGTCACAACTGAAAGAGCCCAAATTCTATGCTCAAGCCCAAAACCCCCAGCCTCTCCTGCCACAGCTGGAGCCGGGGGACTTCCACCACCGCCACCAGTGGAGACGTACTGCTGGTGTGCAAAGGCGGCCTGGAGGACACGTGGCAGAACAGGGGCAGCTGTGGAGCAGGGCCACGGAGCCAGGTGCACAGCATCACCCACCCATGCTGTTCTGCTCCCAACTTCCCTGCGATGCTCTTAGCTGGTGACTGGCTGAACTCTGTGCAAGGAAACACCAGGCAGTGAGGGGTCTCAGCCCACTGCCCTCCTGGCCCTGAGAGCGCAAGCACTGCAGGCTGGGTGGGGGATGCCCTGGTCTGAGAAGTATCCAGCTAGATGAGCGCTCACAACACTCCACAGAGCACACCTCCTCCCCACACTGAAATACCACTAGTGGGCTACAAAACAGGAGTAACAAAATAATCCCTTCTTATTCTGCAGAAAAAGTGCTTATGAAATTCTGTACATGGATCGCTATGGCAGCTGGCTCTGCGGGGGAGAGGCAGTTTGGAAGCAGGGGCAGACACCACACTACATGGCTTGCAGGGAAGAGGCCAAGGAGAAGCTTCTTCAACTGAAAGTAGTGGCAGAAGGTGAAATCTGATCACAGTGGACATGAGCTTCAAAACATTTCTACCAATTAACAATGTGATTTCAACTGGTATCTGATGTCAGCTTCCCCTTCAGCTGCCTGCCGGACAAGCTGCTCTCCCCACGGACCTCGCTGACGGACATCTGAAGCATGCAGGAAGCTCAAGGACCTTGTCTGGTGGAAGCGAAGCATAAACTCTCGCTTCTTGGCAGCTGAATAAAAGGAGAAATGATTTCCACAAACTCAGTTGGAAGAACAGCCCTTTGACCGCTGGCTGAATCATTTCTTGAAGTGACAGTGGCACAAATCCATGTGGTAAAAGCATTCCTAAGAGTCTCCAAAGCTCTCGGCTGTCACGGTGCCCAGGAACAGCATAGGCCAGGTTAGGCACTTGGATGAATTCAAAGTGACTAATACAGAAACAGGTCTGAACAACCTGCACACAGCACACTCAGCAGAGACCACAGCACTCCAGGCAACGCATTTCTGTGTGCCCTGCCCATCACTGCTGCACAGGTCCCTGGAAGGCAAGCTGTCACAGAATAACACAGGGTGGAAGGGACCTCTGGAGGGAGACCTCTGGTTAGATCAGGTGTTAGGCAGGTGTTGTGGTTAAGCAGGACAGCAGGTCTGGTTTGATCAAACCCTTTATCTTCCCTAAACACCAGACAGCAGCGTCCACAGCACAGCCCCTTCTGTAGCCTCCTGCACATCAGTGTCGAAGGGCCAGGACGCCAGGAGCACCGGCAACCTGGCCATGAGATGAAGGACGGCAGAGCCAACCACCCACAGGCTGCAGGCACCCCATCTGCCAGCACTGGATGACAGGCAGCAGCTGCTGACATTGGCACCAGGGGCTGTAAAGTGAGTAACAAGCTGCATTCCTTCCAGCCAAGTTTCCAAATCACCAACGAGAGGGAAGACGAGACATCAGGAGGGCATAGAATTGAGCTCCAGCGCTGCCCAGTAGCTCAGGGGCCCTGCAGTCTGGTAGAGATATGCAGAAGAGCTGACAGAGACTGGACTGATGATGGGCAAGTCCCTGAGCACAGAGCTATGGGGTGGTGACTTCCCTGGCAGAAGCCTCACTAACACAGAGGCGTTTCTAATGCTCATCTCTCCCTGCAGAGCAGACCTCTTGCTGGTGGCCTGGGAAGGACACTGGGCGAGCTGTTGCCACCAAGCATTCACAGAACTCAGCTCGGTGCCAGGAAAGGCATGGCAGCGCTAAAGCAGTATGTTCTGCTGGATGTGTTAAGCAACACTACAAGCCAAGTCCTTGATTGGCAAAGACCCAAGCTGTGAAAGACAAGTGACAGAGAAGAGTGGGGAAGCAGGCAGCAGTGCAGCTGGGGGAAGAACCACAGTGAAGAGGAGGGATGGGGCCTGATAAGCTGGCCTCAGGTGCTCAGCTTCCTGCTCAGGCTGGAGGAAAAGTAACCTCAGGCTGAATTCAGCCTTGTTGATGCATGGTTGTTTTTCCCGCTGGAGGCCAGGCACTCAGCTGGGATGTCTACACCGCACGAAGAGGCTCCAGAGACAGCTCTCAGTGCCCTTATAAGGGGCTGGGAACAGGGGAAGCTGCCGAGCAGCCTGTCAGACAGCGATACCGCAGGCAGGAGTTCAGAGTCTTCCTCGGGAAACAGCCAAAAAGAGAAACTCCAGTGCAAGACTTCAAGACCTGGCATTTGAGAGCGTGGGAATGAGAAAGGTCTGAAGGAGTGGGAACAAAAGGGACAAAGCAATTTTTGGCCTGTTAACAGTGATGAAGGGTCTGTGTTCATCCAACATCATGTCAGGACAGGGAACTCTCTGCCAGGGCATTTTAAAACACAGAAGCAGAAGAAAATATTTCCTCCTCCTCTGCAGCCAACCAGCGGCATTCACAGGTCAGTCTCAAACACTGCAAGTTATGATCTCTGACAGCAACTCAGATACAAACAGTAAAACCACACAGAACCAAGTGTGTGATTCAGAGCCTGCAATCATCCCCCCAAGGGAAAACGTCCACCTGGGTGAGCGCAGAGAACTCCAGCTGTGCCTCGTGACACTCAGCTTCCCTGTCCTCTCACTCCCTCATGAACCTCCTCTCTCCTCCCCATGCCACAGTTTTCCTCTCTGAGCTGGGGATCAGACACTGACCCCTTTTACAAAGCGCTGAAATCCAGCCAGGTGCTAGGGAGGGGCTGAAACGTAAGGAGCTGGGGCTTCCCAGGGGAGCTCATCCCTTCAGCCAATGTCCACAGAGATTACTAGGTCAGACAACTGGTATTTTGAGCTGGTGAGAGAATGAGTGGATTACCGGCCCACTGCTGCAGACATCTGAATGTACGGCAGCGTACAGAGCCGAGCCCATGCCTGGCCCAACGCTGCTCCCTCTCCCTGAGCAGCCAGGTTCTGCTTTTGCAGTATCCCAACGCAGATCATCTCATCGAAGACCGTCCCTCCCAAGTGACAGCAGCAGCACCTACCGCTCCAATGCAGTGTTTCTCCTGGAGCTTGTGGATCCTTCCCTGCGGAGTGCAGTCTGTGTTCACATCTGACAGCGTGCCCCTGATGAAGGAAGGCTCACACAGCCGCCTGCAGTGGTTCCACAGTGCCTCCTGGGGACGGCAGAACCTGTGCTCCGGGAGCTTTCACACCTGCCACGCACCTTCTCACAACATCCCAGGCGGCACAGCAAAGCTGTCACCCTTCGCAACACAGTCCTGATCTCCCCTCCTACTGCCTCACCCCCACAAGCCAACAGAAAGAAGCTCTCTACGTTCACATATATTCTCTCAACTCTTTTGCTTTTCTGCTTTAATTCAGGTTCAAATATTCCACTGAGCTCTGGGACAGGATGTATCTAATACATTCAAACACAACCTGTGTCTTCCCTACTGGCACCTAGAAACTGCTCCTGAAACATCCAGCAACAGCAAAGCAGTTACATGGTAGGCAGGACACTTTACACAATTCCTGTGAACAACTCCAGCCCTTCAGCTCTAACAGTCACAGTTCATGTTCTAGGTCTGCACCTGGGGTACAGGAGAGCAGAGCAACACTGGCTGCTGAGGAGGAATGGCTCTTTGGAAGCAAACCCTACCTTGAGTTCAGAGCTTCTGCTACCAACGAACGGAGGAGGCACCTAGAGACTTCAGGCAGACTTGCAGGCAACAGCCCCGTAACACGCACTCACTCTTATGCAGAGGTAATACCAAAAGTATGATTAAAACTATAGTCAACTATCAGCTGGTAAATCTCCCAATTGCTTGGCATTTCTGGAGACAAACAAGTTGCTGTAACTGTGTCTGCCTTTGAGCTGCTCAAGAGAGCCCAGAACATACTGTCACAACACTAAATCACAAAGAAATCCTGGCACCTCTCAACAAAGGACTGGCTGAAGGGGCAGGGGAACAAAAGCTATCAAACCCAATCCCAGAGGGATGGAGGAAGTGCATCTTCCCACAGTTCCTGGGCCATATGCACATATGGATATATAGATATATAGATAATAAAGTTATAAAATTTGATCAAAATAAAACCAGTAAATGTACAGCTTGAAAAAGAGCAATATCACAGTGCATCAATGTCATGAGAAAAGTCCCACGTTCTCCCCCTGCATGAGAGCGCAGCCTGCCACATCAGAAGAGCGCCTGCAGGAAGCGAGCCCTCCGGCCTGCTTGGCTCGCCACGGGCGAGAGTCACCATCCCGCGTTCCCAAACAGGGTTTTTGTATTTCTGCAGTCAGTTCTGCATAGCAGTCGTAGACAGGCAGAAACAGCGCGAGAGCAGGCTGCACCGTCTGCAGGTTAGTTGACATATCATCACCAGGTACCAGAGATCCAGAGTTACTCTTAACCATCTCCATGCTCTGGTGCCAGGCTCATATTTACTTACTTACAAAAAAAAGTGACAAAGTGAAGAAACTCAGGGGACATTGTGAGAGTGGGACAAGGGCTGGATTCGGATGACGGGGGACAGGTTGACCCTAAGAATCTTCTGTGCTCTCCTCCTCACTTCATCGTCAGAGGAAGAGTTGCCCACCTTGATGGTCCGAAATTTCAGCAGGTTCAAAGTGGTCTGAGGCCATCGAGATTTATTTCGGACAGGAATGGTATTCGCTTTCTTTCTCTGTGGTGCTTCTCTTGCCTCCGTAGCTCTTCTCTTCTTCTGCCCAACACTCTCCCGGTAAGTGCTGCTGTCCTTCCACTCTGTTTTCCCCACCAGAGCCTCCTTACCTTTGATTTTCAAGGTCTTGGACTGCGGTGCTGTGGTGCAGCCTTGGGACGAGCTGCCTGTGACTCTCCCATTGAGAACTCCCGAGGCTTTGCAAGCATTGCTCTCCTGCAGCACTCCACCCTTTGGTCCCTTCAGAAGATTTAAAGCAAGGGTGGCAGAATCCGGTGCTTTCTTTATCAAACGCTTGTACCCCTTACCTTCTGTTATTTTAGCGGTCTTGCCTGAAGAAAACTGCCTTGGTGGATTCGAAGCCTTGAGGAGTTTAAGGTCTGAGTGTGAGATTCCTAGACGCCCTTGTGTGTACTTGGACTCCAAACAGGATGCGGTGGTTTTCAGTGGCACCAGAGCTTCCAGAACTACTGACAGTCTCATGGCTGGATACACACCAGGATACATGTTTGTAGGGAAGCCCACTGCTGCGGCTTTGGACGTGCCGGATCTTGTCTGCTTCAAGGAGCTCAACAGAAGATTTGTGGAATCCCCTTTAGAGATGGGCTGAGTGGAGACTTTCGAAGAGTTCACTGAAACACTGGTGGGCGAAGCAGACACCTTTGCCACAGCTGTGGTGTTTCTAGCTGGACTCCTAGCGGACTCGGTGGCGTTGGCGCAGTTGTGTGGGGTGCTCTCTTTTGTTTGACTAGGTGTGTCTGCCATGCACGAGCTGTACCCATACACATCCTTACTTCTCAGAATTGTGGGCTGGTAGCCCTCCTCCTTCAGGCTCTGAATGAAAGCCACCAGCTGGGTCTCTGTGTCCGAAAGATCCTTGGACATCGGGTTGAAGACTCGGAGGGCTTCCTCCAGCACTTTCTGTCCTGCAGAGGAAATTCTCGACCAGGAATGGACAGCTTTTTCTTCCACATTGTTCACTGCAATATTCATGGCATTAGGCAAGCAGGCGCTTCAAAAAGGTCCAAATTACTGGAAAAACAATCCTTGACACCTCAAAAGACAGAGAAGATAGTTAGCTTACAGCAACTGAAATCACGTTGCATTTTTAAGCAGGGACCTGAAACCATTAAGCCCAGGCGTGGCTGATCACAAACACTGGGTCAGATTCTGGGCATAACCCAAGTTAAAGTATCATAAAGAATACCTCATCACTGATCTATCTCTGAAGTAAAACTAAAACACCTCTCGCAGAAATATCCTCAAACCCAAACAAAGTTTTTGGGCAACCCCAATCAACCCATCCCAAGCTGAAGGGTTCCAATTTCTCAGTGAAATCTGCATCTCATTTCCAGTTTGAGTTTGACATGCCCCAGCTTTGGGTAACCAGATCTTTTTTTTCCCGTGGTAAAGCAGCCCTTCATTGAGTCCTCTCTCTGCGCTCAACAGAGCCATCTCAACACTAAGCAGCCTGAGCACCCCAAATCTACCCCAGAATCACATTCAATTTTCCAGCTTTCTAACTGATTCTGCTCAAAATTTGATTCTGAGTCCCTGCCAAAGCTGCAGCACCCTCCCGAAGACCTGACAGCAGAGCTGGAGGCTATTTCAGTTGCGCTTCATTGATGCTGAACGCGGTGGCAAGGCAACACCACTCCTTGCTGTTCCCTTGTTTGAACAACGGTCTGCAACTTGCTGTCACAGCAAACTGGTGTTGATCCAAGGGCACTTGCTGCCAAGCGAGGAGGAAGCAGGAAATTCAAGCAGGGCGGCATGAAGGAAACACACATCACTGGGGCCAAGCGTACAATGTTCTTGAGGGACAATGCTCTGATCGTGCTCAGGACACTACACAGCTGTCTGCCCAGGACAAAAGCACTATTCATTACTTTAAATAAAAAAAAAAAAGGCACTGAAGAGCAGTCCAGGCAGAACTTTGTGATGCACCCGGGAGAACTCTGATCTTCTCATGCTGAATTACAAAATCGTTGGCTTCATTGATACCTCTCAAAATAATAAGGAGGATTCAGTGAAAAACCCTTTTCAGGGAAGTGCAGAAGGTGTTGGAGATGCTATCGGAGAGGGCAGCGCACAGGCAAGAAAGCTGTGATGGAAAAGTTAGGGCATGAGCAGACAGAGCAAGGTACTACTCGTGTTCAAAGTTCCTCCCAGAACTCCAGTTTCACTGCAACCCTGGAGCCTGGGAGTGCCGACCCTGGAGCGCTGGCTGCACAAGCAGGGAAGAGACACAAGCCAAAAAACTGCCGCAGAAGGGGAAGCACAGGTCAGCGGGGGGGCGGTGTAAGAGCCTCCGCATGACAGACTAATCTCAGTCAAGTGTTCTGCAGACGTCACGGCAGAAGAGGGATTTGGAGGAGGATAATGCAGTTGCTCTGTGACAGGCAGGGGATCTCCCACAGAGGAGGGGAGGCAAGCAGGGGAGTGCTCCGACAGCTGTGGCTGGTGTCATTGGCCAGTGGTGAGATCGGCCACCTCCAAAGTGAACAAGTGGTAGCAGGCACAGTGACACCAGTGAGGATGTAAAGCTTAATCCCAAGCTGGTAGAGAGGGAGAAACACAACTAAGAACATGTGCTCAACAGGCTGCTAAATGGATCGATCATCTTGTGCTGAGAACTTCAGGCTGCAGCAAGCCCGGGAACATCTGGGACGCCTTAAAGGACATTCTGATGTTGAACAGAGAGGCTGCGATATCTCAGCAGGGACGGGACATCTCAACATCGATTTGCCCGGTCTTGTTTTGTGCAGTGCAAGTCACAGTAGGAGTGAAAGCCAGCCATAAGCAGGCACACCCAGTCTGTCCACCCAACAGCAAGTTTGTTCACTACAAACACTAGCGGAGGACGTGCCCTGGCTCAAGTGCCACGGGGCCACAGGCCCGCAGCACTCTTGCAAGGATGCAAAATGCCAGCAGTACCCTCACGAAACGTTTTGAGCGATGCCAGGCCCGGCTGTTTGGGCACGGTGCTCAAGGGAAGGGCTCTGTCATGCTTATCCGGGTGCATCGGAGGGGCAAGCCGGCTGCTGGCAGGACCCAGCCTGGGGAGAGGGAGGCTGGCATGGTGACCCAAGGAAGGCTTGGCGGGGACCACCGGAGCGGGTAAACCCCCGGCGCAGCCTCTCCTCCTGGTCCACTCCTCGGTGGAGGAGATGCCCCTTCCCGAGCGCCCGTCCCTCGCACACCCCTCCCCAGGCCCGGCTCGGTAAGGAGGGGCCGGCGGGAACCCTCGGCCCGCCGACCGGAGGGGCCCTGAGGCGGGGAGAGCCGCCCGGTGCCGGTGCCCTCCCTACGGGGCTGCGGGGAGGTGATTGATGCAGACAGCGGGTGCGGCCGCCCCGCTCGGCCCCGCGCCGGCTCTCGGGCCCGGGGGGGCGGGGCCCTCAGCGCCGCGGCTCCGCCTCCAGAGCCCGGAGGCCGCCCCACCG
>VZSZ01003443.1:68167-98663 GCA_013398815.1 Ibidorhyncha struthersii
ACCTCCTGCTGCAGGGCGGGAGGAGGTGATGGGGATGGCGAGCAGTGCTGGCTGGATCCCTGTGGTGTGGCATTGCTTCTGAGCCCTGCTGGGTCTGGAGCTGCCCTCCCTTATTCCCTGGTGATGGCTGTGGGGTGCTGGTGCGGGGGCAGAGCCTGCAGTGTGGCATCAGTGCCAGCAGCCCTCCCTGTGGGCGCACTGTTAATTCTCTTGTGCCCCTGCTAATTGCCTCTGGGATTGCAGAGCCCCCGCAGCCCACAGCTTGGGGACCAGCTGCTACTGGGGGCTCCGGCTGGGCCGTCAAAGGCGTGTGAAGGGGGAAAGGCAGAGCCTGGGGTGTGGGGAGGGCCGCGCGGGGGGCTGATGCTGTCCTGTCTCCCACAGGGAACCAGTCCTGCCCGCTGGACTCGGTGGAAGGGTTCAGCCTTTTGCGGAAAAAGTGGGAGCCACTGCCCCCCATGCCCACCGGCCGTTGCTCCTGCTCCAGCTGCCCGGCGCCCAGCCTGCTCTTCATCATCGGCGGGGTGGCTCAGGGCCCCAGCGGTGCCGTCGAGGCTCTGTGCCTGCGTGAGGTGCCCTGAGCGGAGCCCCGGGGACCACCTCCGGCTGAGCACCAAGTGCCTGAAGATGGGGACAGGGTGTGCACGTGCCCATGCGTGTGGGTGACCCAGCTCCAGGGAGCCGCCGTCCTGTGACGCCGGACACCGGAGCAGCTACGGTTTCTCGCCATGCTTTGGAAAACCCTCTTGGCTCCTACACCACTGTGGCAACGGAGCCTGGGGCAAAACCCTGTCTGGCGGGAGCGGCTGTGGCCGGCGGCACGGAGGGAGCGGCAGCGGCAGGACTGTCGCTGGCCGCGCTGCCCTGTCTGGCCCCATCCATGCCGCGGCATGTCCGTGCCATGTGTGTAGCAGTGAGTGCTGTGTCGTCGTAGACCCAGTCGATGTCTCATGTAGCACAGAGGTGCCCTGTAGCTCAGTGCCTAGGAGGTGACGTAGCACCTCGAATAAATGAAAGACATGGAATTTTACCCTGCTGGAGTCATGTCGTCCCTGGTTATGCTGCTCTGAGCAGGGACGTGCCACAGCCTGTTGGGAAAAAAACCTCCCAAGGCAGATCCTGGCCATCCCTTCCCTAGCGGGGCCCCATGTTGTGGGGAAGGGATGACTCTCGCTCCTGTTCTCCACTGCCAGCATGAGCAGAGCAATGCGATGTAGGAACCCAGCTCTCCTTTTGGAGAGGGAGAGCAAATTGGTGGCTGCTGTGCCTTGGCACAGCCTTCCTCCTCCTTGGCCTGTCCTGTGGGCAAAGGGACTGCAGGGGTGAAGGCAGCAGCAGGAGAGGAGCTTTGTCAGATAGAGCCGGGGTGCGAGAGCAGACAGGGAATGGGAAAGGGCTGCCAGGATGCTGAGAAATGAGATGCCTAATGATGCCGGGGCTCCCAGGCCCCATCCAGCACCACAGCCCTGTCTCAAAGGATGGAGCATGTCTGGTGCCTGAGAGCGCCAGATCCAGCTGTGTCCAGCTCTCCCGGGCAGGAACACCACTTCTCCTGATTGTTTGCGCTGGGAAGGGAAGGTAAGCTCCATACCGATAGTATCTGTGGGTGACATTTAGGAGCACACAGCGAGACCAGTGGGGGATGACCCCCCAATTGTCCTGTGCTCTGAGCTCACCTGAGCCTCATTGGTCCTGGCTCCATGTAGAGCCACACACCCCAAAGCACAGAGCGGCGGTTGCAGACACAGGTGAGGGATTCAATCTTTCACTGGTGCGACATTGGAAAGATCTCGCAGGTCTGGGTAAATATCAAGTGCAGATACCTGACCTTTCGGAGAAGACAGTCGGCAGCACAATCCTTGGATGGGTAGCAGGGCCGGACAGACAGGAGGCAAAATCCTAGCAGAGCATGGGCAGCCTTCGGCACACTGCTGGGGGAGGCTGCACAGTCTGCCAGCGGCATCACGGCGTGGGGAAAGTTGGAAGCAATGTAGGGAAGAGCATTTGCAAGATGTTTTTGGTGTTGTTGGCCCACGGCTTCTGCTGCGCACCCGGCGCGGTGACCATGGGGTCTGTCCTGACATGCCATGTGGTTGTTTGCCTGTGTTTCGGGAGGAACATCCTGGGATACCTGGGCTGGCAGTACCTCAGCTGAAGCTGTTCCTGCATCTGCCTCTGGAGTTGCCATAGAAACCACCGCTGTGCCAGAGCCAGCATCAACAGGGAGCCCCGAAATAGTGATTGAGCTGTACCTTGGCGGCTGGGGGGATGTGCCAGCAGCCAGAGAAGGACAGCAGCTCGTGCTGTGCCCAAGGAAGGAAGTGGAGGGGGGCTGGACAGAGGGACCCCCTCCTCTGAGCACGGTGTGGCTCCAGCCTTCTCCTCTGGATATTGCAGCAGCACCCCATTTTCCCAGTGTTCCCCAACCCATGCTCTGCCCTGGTGGGGTTTTTCCTTCCTGAGGTCCTGAGAGGTGACAGACCCCTCAGTGCCACCGTGGGCTTGTGTACCTCCCCTCAGCCTGCCAGCCCTTTCCAGAAACCACTGAGGTACATAACTTCACTCTCACCAAAACTTTAGTCACAGGGAACCCTAAATCATGGAGCTGCATTGGAAATGCAGCCCTGATTAATAAGTTTTTCCCGCAGGAGCATCGCATGGACCAGATAAATCAGACGCTGAGTCACCAGCAACTTGACATTCTTGCGTGCCAACTTCACAGCTTTCCCTGCAGCTGATGGGGCACCCAGTGCTGCTTTTACCAAATTTAAGGTGAGAGCCAGGAGATGCTGGAGGGGGAAGCCATGGCTCGGGAGGCTCTCACTGTTGCGTGTCCTCCCTGTGGTGGTGCTTCTGGCAGCTTCAGTGCCCAGCCCAGTGTGGCCGGTGGTCCCTGTCCCACAAGAGGTTTGCCCCTTTCTTGACAGCACCTTGCATCATGCATGCAATTGTCTGGCACATCAACCCAACGCAGCACCGTTTGGCTTGGCTGTTCCACCCAAGGCAAACAGAAATCCGTGACCTCTCCCAAAAGTGTGGATTTCTCATTCTTTTCTATCTCCGCTTTTGGGCACAGGATCACGATCCTATCCAAATGAAGGGAGGACACCAGACAGGATGATGGTGAAGGGCATCTTGGGGTGGATGGAGAGATCTTCAGGCAAAGGCATGGGGGCCCTGACCACCCTCGAAGACCGACATGTTATTAACTGAAGAGCTCCCGTGAGTTTCTAATGAAATGCGCTATGAAGGAAAAAAAATGTTGAAGGATATATGAAGTATATTGCTGTCTATCTCCTGGCAGTTTCTGCTAATTTTTACTAAATGAAAGGCTTCAAGTATCTGGCCACACTCCCTAACGCTAGAAGCACAGTCTGTTACTTCAGATATAAGGAGAGTTACGAGCCAGCGCCTGGCAACGTTGCTAATCTCCCTAGAGCACGTTATGGATGGGGGAGACTGGAACTGGAGGTAGCTGTCAAACCTATAATTAAAAAAAAGTATTTCCTTATAGAAATTTCTTTCTGTTGTCAGGAGAGATGGAAATATAAAAATCTCATTTATTATATTCCACAAACTTGGTAGACTCTTAAACCAGAAAGCTGTATCCACACCAGAAATAAGAATACCTCTGTATAATAACCTCAAATAACGTGCCAAGCCTTATCGCCGGTGCACAAAACACTGGCAAATCCTTTCCTAAGGGCCGTGGAAGTGCTGTAAAGGAGTACAGGGCTCTGCAGTCTCTTCTGAAGGGAGTTCTGCGCCAACTTTCCAATTACGAGCAATAAAATGATGGAAAATCACCATTTATGATGCAGGGCCATATCAGACCTGAACGCACAGCAAGGCTCTTGGCAGCAGCGCCATGCACTGGGCTGTACAGTGGAGGTGTAGGCAGTTCAGGAGCAGAACAAGGCTTTTATTTACTCAAAAGGCGCAACAGACATTAATGTTCCTGTCAGCACGGCTCTCTGGAGGAAGATTTGCCTTCTAGCCCACGGCTGCCTTGGACAGCCTGGCCATCATCCCATCTCTGAAGCAGGAACACGGTCCAGGCTGTGATTCCCCTCTCCGCTGCTAGAGAATCAACCTGTTAGAGGCTCAATCGTACAGCTGAGAGTTAACAAGCCACTGTGATAAATCCAAGCTATTTATACCAGCCCTAGTGCTGTAGTGACAAGCAAAAACAATGTAACAGGGTCACTCCAAGAAGTTTTTTATGGGTGAAAGTCCAGATATTTTTTTTTTTTAAGTGAAAGCTTTATTTCTGCAGGATTTGATTAGGAAACCAGATGTATACATCAAGAAACCCATTATTTTGACGCCTCTGAGCTCCAGGCTGCCTTTAGTATTAAAGCCAAAAGAGCATAAAGGGGAATGTGATTTGCCCTCCTAATCTATCCCTGAATTTATATCAACCTTATTCCTACAGTGGTTTAATGCTTATGAAGTATCTTCAGAACCAGCAACCAAGCATTTTAACCAGTATTGAAATTGTTTTGAATTAAAGGATTAAAAAATAGGCAAGTAAGCGCGCCCATTTTCCATTCCTGAAGACAGAGGGTACAGAAGTAGAAGGAAAAATATAATCCAGTAAAACCATATTTGAGAATCTTTCTCCGGGGAGTGTTTAGACGACGGGTTATTTTTGTCGTACTTCTAATGGGTGAAATTAAATCGCTGTGCATTTCTGCGAGAGGTATTTACACCAGAGACCACACAGCCTCTGGACGTGAAGTATGTGGGCGCCGTGGCCGCCCTGCTCCTGTGGGACCCCCGGACTCCTCCTCCTCCCCTGCCCCGTGATGGCCTCCAGTGCCCAGGGCTCTGGCCGGGTGCCTGTGGTGGGCGGCCTGGGGAGAGCCTGGAGCTGGGGCTGATCCTGGGATCCATGGCCCTGGGGTGAGATCCAGGGACCCTCAGCCCCCAGGGGTGAGATCCAGGGATGCAGGGAGAGCCACTGGGCCCAGCCCTGGGGTGGCCATGTCGGCCGGGCCTGCCCTCGGCCTGCAGGGCAGTGCCCTCTCCCCCCCCCCCCCCGNNNNAGGGGGCACAGGGGGATGGTCCCCCCTGCCCCAAAGGGGGCTTATCGCGCTCTCTCCATGCTCCTTTTCCCTGCAGGGGAGCATGACACCACGGATGCCGCGGGGTAGGAGAGGGCATGCATGCCGGGGCCACGGTGAGGGCCGGGAGCTCCCAGCGAGGGTGTCAGCTGTGAAAAAACCATGAATTTTAATGTCTGGAATATCAAGGAGATGTTGAGCACGCCAACAGCCACCGGGTGAGCTTGGGCCGTGGGGTGGGGATGAAAGATTGTGGGGAAATTGTCTATAAAATTAAACACTTTGGGTGTTTGATAGTGATGGGGTGAAACACAGATCTATGGTTAATTACAGTCGGGTTAATGATGGTTAATTAGCCCACTCTGTGATCCTGTTTGTGCCTGCATTGCTCCCAGCCTGCCTGACACCAAGATAGATCTGCCATGGCTGGGAACTTGAAAACCAGCATTGGCTGAAAGCTGTGCTCGGGTTTATTTGGGGAAGTCCTATGGCCTATCTACGTCAAGTTTAATGTTCCCTCTCGCCTTGTGCAGTGGGTAGATAAAACGACTCGTGATTTGCAATATTGTTACACATTATGTAACTCTAAAATTATTCCATATCCTGCATTTATACGCATGGCTTAATTTTTCTTCCCAGCAGAAGTCAAAGAGCAGCTAGAACTTCCCACATCTACAATATGTAGTGATACAGCAAATATTGCCTGGATGTAAACATCTGGAGAGCAAATATGTAAGACAGGCTGCATTTTTTACAGCAGAGCATCACTTTTTGCATCACATGGCTAAAAACCAGCAAGGTTTAGCCCTTGTTTGACTCTGGAGAAGCTAATTGATGAATTTGGTCCTCTGAGCTTCTGTTAGTTAAATAACCCACTTACATAACTAACTGTTTTTCAAATTCACAGTTTTAGTCATACTGTCTCTTTGGCCTGATGTTACCACAATGATGGATGATAATGAAAACATAATAGTAGTTTCTTTGCCCATTATAAAAATACTTGTCATATATATATGAATTAATTGAATTTTGCACAGATGTGGGGGTTAAAGGGGAGCCAATTCAGGGTAAAACACGTTTATATCTGTCATGGTTTTGCTTTTTAAATATGCATTGCGTAATTCTATTGTCCTGCAGATTTCTTTTTTTTAATTTTGTTTTCCATAAGTTGCTTCTAAGTAGTTCAAAAACCTGTGGCTTTCTTTCTGGAGACTGAGCAGGGGAAATTTAGAGAATATATTAAATGTACTTAATATAATATATAATTATTTTTATATTATATATGAAGTATACAATATAGATTTAAAAAAAAATATATATAAATCATTCTGTGGAGTCATGCAATAGGAAAGGAAATGAGTAGAATAAGTACAGGTGCCTGTTTGGAAAGGGATCACTTGAATTCCTTCCTCTTCCCAAGTGTCCTGTCAGCTACAAAGTCTTCCCTTTTAACTCATTTGCTAGTGCAGGAACAAAATACAGACAAGATTTTAACACCCACTCCTCAGCATTCCACATTTTTTGCAAGTGAGATCAAAAGGGTCAAATAGGGCATAAAACATTACTGAAAATGCAGCTGCATTGTTGGAGGAGTTAAGAAAGGGGAGAAGATTCTCAGGAGGAGAATTAATTTTTTCTAAAGGAAAAAAAGTTACTCGTAGGAGTGTTTGCATATGTGTATTTGAAATAGGGGGGAAAGGTGCTGATTACTTTTTCCTAGCTCATTTCTGTTACTAGAAACCTTTCTCACCTCAGCAGGGTATGCTGTATAATCCCTAGAATACTGTCTTTTGGGGAGCTTTGAAAATGAAACATAAAATCAGCATATAATCTAGGCAGGGTATGAATCATGCTGTGAGTTTGAGTCAGGGTGTTACTTCTGAACAGCAGCTGCCACCAGGTCCCTAAGAAATGCAGAACTCCAGTGACACAATACCCTCATGGCAGCAGTTCTGCAGAAGCCAAAGGTTGCTCTGGGTTTTATTTGTTAACTGTCTGTCGTATGCACACATGCTTCTTCCTAACCACTAGCAGCCTGAGAAATAGGGTGGAGGAACCAAAGTCACCGTTTTTCCTGGGTTTTATGTATGAATATTGACATAATAGAGATCCTAGAAATGCAGAAGGCAGGTTATCTAGTTGGACACTAATATCAGGGTGCCAGTTATTTAAGAAGGTGGGAGGGGGTCACGTGGATAGAATGACAGCTATATGGTGGAGAAAACTTAGACTTAAATTAAGTGTATCGATAAACGACACAATTTTTGTGGATTGAAATGCCAGACTTCATTAGGGAAAGTGCCGGTTTAGAGCAGTGCTGCTGCCTGCCCAGCCAGAAGGGCAGGTGAAGAAAGATCGCAGAGGATGCAAGAACAGCAGCCGCAAAATCAATGATGCTTCAGTCAGCCTTTTATTGACTGAATGAGCGTCACTGGGGCATGATACTGAAAGTACATTCTCAGACACCATAAATACCTGCCTCAGCCAGGGAACTCCCCAGGGAAAAGATGAGTCTTGCCTCGGTCCTGAGCGTTCTTGTAGTGCTACTATGAAAGTGACAGCAGTGAACTGGAGTCAACATCTCTTCTGGAGGAACAGAAACCTAAAAACACACTACTGTTTAATTTCAAAAAAAGACACTGATATAGTAATAAGAAAGCTCTTTAAAAATAAATTAAACTGGACAGGCAAAAGGGTTAAATGCTTGCCTGAGGCATAGAGATTAATTAGACCTTATGTTGAACCTCAGAACAAGTGCATACCAGCTCTCAGATCAGATGCAGGAAGGACCAGTACCAGACCGGCATAGTAAAGACGACTACTGAAAATGAGAAGGCATCCTTCAAGAAATGAAAGACAATCAAGAATAGAAAAATAGAAACCAATGTGTCATGATTTTAAGTTGAAGTTATAAGAATTTTGGTGTTCCATAAGAAAAGCAGTAACTTGCTAAAGGCATAAAAGCTACTAATATACCTACTTCCAAAGACACCAGAAGCAGAAAGCCTGCCAGAGAGAACGTAAGGCCGATATATGACGAAAATATTAAAGAGGCATTCAAAACGGCTGCTGTAAGTTAAGGCCTATCTGGGCAATTACCCTCTATGGCTTATTTCTGCTGTTGAGAAAAAGCTTCCAAATTTAACAACCATTAATCAATCCATTATCCCATGAAATTCCATCCCACACAGCAGGGTCACATATTTTGAAGTTGCCTTAAGGTCCCAGAATAAGCAGAAAATGGAGGAGACTGCCAGGACAAAGACTGAGAGAGCAGCCATAAAAATCCCAAGCCTTGGAGGAACGAGAAACTGGAGCTGTAAGTGCAGGCTGGAAGATGGCTTCAGACTAGGGGGGCAAAAACCCCTGTCTCCAGATGTCTGATTCTTAATGCGGTCGGGATAAGTTTCGTGTAAGTAAAGTGGGCTGCTCCATGGAAATCCCAGTCTCCTCCTAAGAAAAAGGCCCTGCGAGCCGCTGCGACTGATGACCCGCTTAGGACAAAGGGCAAACATGGTTTCCAAGGTGAGGAACGCCTGGGCGGTATTGAATCACAGCTGAATGAATAATAGAGTGGCTCATAGAAAGTAAAAATGACCTTGAGGAATTAAAACAAGACCAGAAGGACTTTGAGCCTGAAATATGGAAGCTGGAGGCAGTGTTTGAGCTGAATAACCGAGTGGGATTTCATTGTGGTTAATGCATTAGGGGCAGCGCCAAAATCTGTAGAAATTCCTTTTAGGATATGGTGGAAATGATTTGCAGCAAGCAGGTCATGCCGTTCCAGGGGACAGAAAGCAGAAAAATAATTTTATGCTGTGGCTGTTTCCAGTAAAGAGATGGCAAATGGCTGGAAGCTGCAATAGCAGCTAGAACTCCTCGATTTGAACTCTCCAGGTCCCTGGAGGCTGAAGTTCCCCTGCACCCAAAGCCAACACTGATCCTTGCTTGTTTGCTGAACACATTGGCAGGCAGCAAATAGTGATGATGAGAGCAGCACAGCAGAGCTAGAGACAGTTCCTATAGATACAGACTAAAGCCAGGAGGAAGAGCAGGTGAACAGCAGCTCCCAGAATTTCAATTGGATTTGCTGTGATGCAGCCCTGGTCACTAAATGAGGAGGAGCAGAAAGGGCCGAGAGATTTTCTGGAGGGGAATCAGGAGAAGAGGAACTTTATGGCACTGATCCTACTCAGGATTATTATCAGGAGAAAAAGATCTCTTCTTTGGGAAAGAGGCTTTACTGCACTTTGAAGAGGTATGTCAGGAAGGTGTAAGTGAGTTTCACTCGCAGTGCTTGGGAAGAAGAAGGATGTTGGCACAGTTTCAGTGGGGATGACAGAACCAAATAAAATCACTTACAGCAGCACTGTGGATAAATGTTTTTTTTGCAAATTGTAGAAGATTCAGTTTGCTTTTCCAACTGACTCTTAAATCTTGGTGTTGGCGCGTAAGGATGGATCCAAACAACAGAGTAAAAATTACCAAATTTAAAAAAGACCAATAAGGCCTATAAAAACTTATAGTTATGAACTTTTAGCTTGTCAATGCCCCTAGAAACATCTAGGAAACACAAGACGAGGGCATCTATCGCATGCTGTGTTTCTCGTGGTGTGTTGCATCTGACAGCTGTTTGGGGGCAAGGCAAAACCTTTGATTGAAAGGTGAATATTTGCATATGGTTGTGCTAAAATATTTGGAAGTGGAATTGGAACTTAGAAAAATGAAAGAGGCTCCCAAAAGATCTAACTTCTCCGGGGCAGGGAGGGGGGAGGGGGGGGAATTCCCACTGACAACAGGGAAAGGGAGACTGGAAAGAACTAGCTGACTCCCCAGATATGCACAGGGCTGGAGATTTTTTAGATCACGTTTATATTACAGAAAGGGTTGGAGTTGCCAATATTGCAATACCTTGCATAAAGTTCGCTGGGAAAAAAGAAACCGTTCCATTGGTCAGCAGAAGATGATTTAGCATTTTTTTGAGCTGACAAGGACTTACAAGGGCACTTGTCTTACACATCAAAACCTGGTTTTGCTTTGGATGCACATGCTAGTGAAATACCATACGAACACTATGGACACAAAATGCATGAACGATTTGGGGAATGGGTCATGTTAGCAGAAAGCTAAAAGTTCTCCTGAGATAAACTATTGCATCACCTAGGAGGAACTTCTAACCGGGATTAAATATTAGGATGTTTCCTCGCTGTTTATAAGGAAGGGTTTATATGTAGTACGGAGCATGCATCCCTGCAGCTCAGGCATCCTGAAGGGAATGGTCAGGTGGTTAGAAGAGCCGTGGTTGCCTGATCAGGGATCTGATCACAGATACGATCACGGTTGTCTGGTCTTGCTGTCACAGATAGGCCTGGGCCAAGTGTGGCCAGGCTGATGTCTTGCGCAGATGGTCTTGTTGCTAAATTAATTGCCGGGAGTGTTAAGCAAGGGAGAAAGAAACACGTTGCTCAGGGGAATGAGTGTATTCAAAAGAGACATCTGTTTCATCTCCCCCCCTAATTTGCGGAAATGCCATTGTTCCTAAACCAGCCACTGAGATAGTGGACTTAAAACAGAAAAATTAGGCTCCAGAGCAGCCGACAGCTGCCTTTGGTTGTAGTGTCAGTGCACAGTGAGCCTGGGAACTCACTTGGCTCATAAAGTCCTCTCAGCTCAATACTCAAAATACCAGTCATAAAACTCTTTGTTATAGGAATCTTGTATTATTTCAGGCATTAAGTAATGTGAAGGGACTGAGAATATGAGCAGGTTATGGGATGTGAGATTCACCACTTGTACCAGACACTATTAAAGGGGGTTTGACAAGACAGTAAAGCACTTAGGGGTTATAAAAACCCTTCCTTAAACTGAGAGGGAGCTTTTTTGTCTAGAAGGCAGGAGGATTTAGAAAACTGGTGCAGAGGATGTGATACTCACATTGCAAGCAGGGGTCCTGCCCATGTGGGGTCACGGCAGTCTGTGTGCTCACATCTTTTCTTGATGTGCTGGCTGTAGATTAAGAATTTTTTTTTTGCAAAGTTTAGCTGAGATGGAAACAAGAAGTTGTGCTAGTAAAAGTTGTATTCAGATTTCTTTCTTAGTAGATTTGGGGTCCAGACACAGATCAAGGGAGAATTTTTGAATTCAGTCAGATTTATCAGGCGTTTTGAGAATCCAGAAACCCATACCTCATCTATTTTTGCCTGCAGATCACTGTACTCCATGAGCTCAAAGCCAAAAGTATTAATACGATATTGTCACTGACACCACTATATAATGAAGAGGGAGACCGAGCAGTTCAAGTACTGCTACTAAATCCCTTCCCTGTTGTGTGTATGATGTTTGAGCTCTTTCCAAAACTGGGGATTAACCGAACACGTCACTGCTAATAAATGTTGGGGTGATAATCTTTTGTTATACACATGAATTAGTCTCCTGTGCCTTCTTCTTTACTTACATGGTTTGATATGGAAAGAAAACCCTGAGCAAGAGTCTCTCTCATTAATTTCAGTCTGTAATTTCCAGCTTCAAAGGTAGCAATGCGTCTCTCCATTTTGGTAGCTTAAAAACCAGCAAGAACCGAGAGTATAAACCTCGCCCCGCTTTTCTTATGTTTGGACCTAGTCTAAGCAGTCCATCAGACCTCGTGAATGTGGAGCAATGGAATAGTGATCATGTGAAAAATGAAAAAAAGTCTGTATCTTTGCTAGCAAAAAATTGAAGCCAGTCTCTGACAGAATGAGAAGCGGTGTAGCTGTGCAGGGCAACCCTTGGCTGAGGGAAGCTGGTACTATGCCAATGATCCTAGTCCATAAAGTGGTAGAAGCCGTGTCTCTGAAGAGGAGTAGAATCAGAGCAATATAGCACAAAGTCAAGGCTAGCTGGAAAAGGTTTGTCTGGGTGACACTCAGGGGAAAGAAGAGAAATTTCGAGTAGCATGTTATTATGTTTGAAATACTTCTAACAATTCAGATCCATTTGTCCAGCCATATGCTACCTATTTATTTGTTGTTCCAGTGTGTCAGACTTACAGCATCTGGAGAATAAATTCTCAAGAAATGTCAACTATCAGTCCAAAAGGTTTACTCTTTTGGAACTGCCTTCCAACTAAGCTGAGCAGCATATGAGTTACAACAGGAATTATTACCCAGAGTAGTGAAAAGGGAGAGACCGGGCGCTTGCTAGGAGCAAACCCCAAGGTGTCACTTAAACTAAGACTGACTGACTAAGCAGGTAGGATGAAGTGAGTTAGCTGGCCAGTCCTGCTTTTGGTCTTCTGCCTGCAGGACATGCTGGAGAAACACCTTCACCCCTGCAAGGTGAATGCGGAGCTACCACACTGCATTTGTATGGATGCAGCAGTTTAAGATAAGCTAGTTGGCTTTGTGTAGCAAAACCACACACCGTTAAACATTATGCAGATATCGGAACGGTACCCTCCAAGTGGAGAGTGAAAATGAACATGTTGGGGTGGGCCATGCTTGACCAGTTCCAGCAGGTCATGTAGGGAATTCTGTCTGTTTTTTTAATTGCTCAAGACTAATTCACAACTCACTCTGCCCCATTTCAGGCCTAATAAGTTTTCCATCCGGAGCAGCGCTCCTAGCGACTACTCGAGTTTGAGTGATTCTCAGCTGCTCTTCGGCTCCCAGTTCTGCCCGGAAAATGTGCAGTTGGCAGTGGCACCGCTGGACCTGGGCACGCAGATGGGACAGCACAACTCGCAGGACGTGAGTCTCGCTCTCGTTCCGCTGTGTGCACGCACACAGCCACCATTCAAAGTTAATGCAAAATGCTGAAATCAGGTGGTAACATTTGCAAATGTTAGTAACTGCTGAAATCAAGTTATCTTTTGATCTATATGCATATTTACTGTGACTAGACAAAACAGCAGCCTAGCTGGCTGAAAAACTAGTATTTGTAACACATTACTAACAATTATTATTGGGATAGGTATTATTGTCTTTAATCATGTTTTTTAATTACTGAAATAATATGAAATTATTCTCAAGCTAATGTCTTTAGACCACCTAGCTAAGGTAAAATATTCCATCTACTCCTTCTGTGAAAAATATTGTGCTTCTCTTCATTAGCTTTCTGCAAGAATGACAGAGGTATTCAGTATTTACTTCCACTGACTGAAAATTACCTTGCTGTATTGTTGTTATGGCAGATGCTTGAATGATTTTGGATGAAGAGCTTCTATGCTTAAAATTTTTCTCCTACAGCACATGGTTTCTGATGTTACCAGCCTCGCTAAAATAGTTCCTGCACTGCTAACAGATAGCACCAGATCCGAATAAAGACACCTGAGAGCAGAGATTAGGAAAGAGCAGTCATGTCAGCTCGGTGGCCCTAGGCTGTCCTTCAGTTCCAGATCCTATCTATCTGCTGTCCTCTGCATTTCACTGGAGATCCTGTCCATTAACTGCAGCAGCTTTTCATTAGACACAGAAAAGGAAATTCACTCTTCACGATGAAAGAAGACAATTTAAAGGAGTTTGCATTTTCTTATGTTTTAAAGAAAAGGCATTTCCATTTTGGTCACACAGCATCTGGAAAGTTTGTAGAATGAAGAAGGTCTTTACAGCTTTCATATTAATATTAAATTTCTTGTTCTGAAATGTATATTGAAGCATGGGAAATGATGATCTACAGTCTGGTGATATTGCTAGTTGGCAGCAAAATGACGTCATCTTCCAGGAATTTCAATAGGATTTTCTTTATATAGGTGTACAGGGAGTTCCCACTGGCATCTTTAACTTTTCCACAATTCCAAGAGCTCTGGAATTAATTTATAGTCTCTATGTTGAGCATACAGGAAAAAAATCTGCACACCTGATGATCACAACCAACCAAAAATACTCAAGATGAGAGAAAAGCCCGAATCTGGAGAAATTTGGACTGGGTCTCAGTTCCACAGGTCTGTTAGATCCACAGATCTAACTAGGCATACTAAGTGAGCCATAATCTCATGAAATTCTTAATCTCATCCAATCTGATCTGTCATGTCCAATCACTGTGATCTCTGTCTGCAAAGCACTTGGTACACAAATATTTTTTACTAATTAATGTTCTGACTATTTTTATACTTCAACATTTTTCTTTCTTTTGTGCAACAGAGCGAGGCCAGTATTTTTACCAAATACCAGACAAAACCACAGTTATTTGATGAAGATACGAAAGAAAAAGGTTCGCTTAATTTTGGTGCAGGAAGAGTAAAAAGTGTCTTTGAAAATTTTGAAGTGAGTAAGAACAAAATAAAGGACAAGTATGATCGGTATGTAGACATCTGTTGGAATTTTTTTTCTGTGTTGGTGGTTATCACTCCCTGCAGCTTCTTCTTCCCCTCTTGAAAGTCATACATGACATATTTCTCTAAGAAAAGTGTATTTTCAGGTTTTAGATAATCACTGATTGCAAAAAGTCACAGGATAAGAGAATAGGGTTTATTTGCAATGCGATTTATGTAACACACACAGCCATAAGCCACAAGGAACAACAAAACTCTAACCTGAATTTACCTTTGTCCTTTTTTATCTGATCAGCAAGGCTTTTTTTTTTCTTCTGTATTGAATCTCTGCGAAAGCACATATTTCTCAAAATTTTATATACTGTGTTGGGACTGATCAAAGGCTCTGAGGATGCCCTTTTTACATTTAGGACAGGTGAGGAGATTGCCAAGTATATGCATGTGCGGTGGAAGATGCAATGTTTACACCTTTATGAATCTGCACATATCTCTAGAATTTTACTGGTACACAGTATTTTTATATATTTTGGTTTTGGTAACAGACAAGTATAATTTGCTAATGTAATTTGCATCTGCTCTTTGTCAGATGTCAACAATTAAATGCACATGTAGGTCCTAAAGGACTTTATGGAACAAGCTAACAGTTTCAGGCTCAAAAATGAAAGATGGCAAACTCCCCAGTGCAACTATAAATAATTCTTAGCTCTGTACGTTTTGAAATGTAACATTGATAGTGAAAAACATTTTTATTAAAAGCCTTTAATCAAATCAGGCTGGGTATCTCTTTCCCCTCTGCAATGGGCACTATGCTTCTGATAATGCAGAATTTGATTCTCTAGTGCCTATTAGAGAAGAGGAGGGGTTTTGTAAGTGAATTATGAGAAATGAGCAAATAGTTTTAAATGTTTAGGCAGAACTCTTAATTATCCTTCATTTCTCCTTTAAATGAATTATGCTGCTTCCTACACTCCAGACTCACTCCCAGATTAGAAGCCTGTTTATAGAAATAGCTTTATTATCCTTACAAAGATAAACGTATAATTCACCAATTGTATCCACCACAAGTTTAACTAATAAAATGAATATCTTCCTTTCCATAAGGCTAAAAAGATTTCAGAAGCCCTGCCTAATTTTCATAACTAGACTCCACCTGGCCTCCACCTTTTTGGTTGTTGCGATTTGGATCACTAAATGATTGATTACAATGACCTGAATCTTCAGAGGGGAAATAGGTTACCACTTTGCTTAGCAACCATCCTTGCATTTTGGTTTGATAGGTTAATTATGAATATAGCCTGGTTCCCAATAGGCTCGCTCAACTTAAAAGGATGGATAACAGAAACCACAGGCGTAATCTCAGGAGAAAAGGATTTGCAGTATCTGTTCTTCCTGGCTTGAGCTTTGTTGATGCTGAAGCTTTTCCCATATTTTTCCCACAGTATTTTGGTCCAAATACAATACCCGTGTATCCCAGCGACTGGGACGTCACCTCTGCCAAGGCTGGGTCTTTCCGGAGCAGATAGCATGGTGGTAACACCCCAGCAGCTAATGGACAGTTATGTAAATGCCAACTAAAACTTTTGACAGCGGCACGAATGCTAGGCCAAAAAAGGGGAGAGTTAAGAAAAAAATTATTCAATGTATATGACATATATGTGCATGTGTATATGCTTTCCTTAAACAAGTAAGGTGACTTCAAAGGGTTACAGCCCCTGAAGTAAGCCTTTCTGTGCTTATGTTTTGCACTACACTATGCCTTGCAGTGTTTCATATCTCAGGTTTACTGTGATCTTTTCAATTTCTGTCTATTTCAGTAACTTACATGTCTGTTTTATACTTGTGTTTTTTTTATTATTATTTATTTTAGTGAGGTTTTAAGCACCTTTGTTTCCAGTATCAAAGACAGGCTCCAAGGGGTAAGTTAATTCAAATTCAGAGTGCAAAATAATAAACAGTTTAAAACGCTACAGAACATTCACCTTCTCTCATTTACTCTGCTATTTGAATTATTACACAGTTTGTCTTGAGCACTCAAATACCTTAAACAAACAATTGTCAATTTTTATGCATATAGTATTGTCTTTGTGGCCTGTCCTTAGGGTCAAGATCTGGACCTTGCCTTCAGGTCAGCAGTGGAATTTCTCTGGGGCTTGAGAGCAGGAAAAGGCTGTAATGGCTGGCTGCAAATATCAATTCTCTTTCCTTATGCCTGAAGAAAGTAGTCTGCTCTCAGAAACAAGTAAATACAGTGTCATCTTACTCTCTGAAGGCGAAGGACTCTTCTCCCCCCTTTTAATAATGCATTTGTTTGTTATTATTAATGCTATTTTACAGAACAGTATCTCTATTTTGAAATCTGTTAAGATGTCTGCAACATTTCATGAGCCTTTTGAGCCATTCCAGATCTCCTTTGGGGTTGCAACCAACGGCTGGACAAATTGTTTCAAGCAACAAATAAATAATAATTTTCAGCCTGTTTCATTCCATGAGTTGCAGTGGTCGTTCTGTGGCACTTGGGACTGTGTTTTTGCAAACAAAGAAAGGGCAATGTATTAATTTTCTCATTTACCTTTTTTTTTTGCAGCTGCAAGCATGCTTGGACAAGTTTGGAGAAATGTTTGATTCGAGAAACAAATCCATTTTGGTTCACCTGGAAACCATTTCCAAGACACGTAAGTCCTTTCTGTATTTCTGTTAACAGCAGAGGGCACAGTCAAACTGCTGAATGTCAGCGTGTTGTGTCCAAACTGGGGTGAACTAGGCAAGTCATGCCACTCGCAGCTGCTCTTCCTAAGGGAGAAGAGCAAATACAACTTATCCGTGGTATGGACTTGTCTGTTTTTCCGTTCTTACTCTGTTATATTCTCCTTTTCTCTGTTCTCTTATGCTGTGTCAAAGAACTTAGGTGTTAGACACCATGCACGCATAGATAAATGCACGTCTATGTTTTTGTGTTCTGCCTGGAGTATGATCATTTTTAGACTATATCTGGAGCAATAACGGAATACACAGTAAAAATAACTTAGATATTTATATCCTGAGTATCCAGTTTCAGTTTTTAGGGCTTCCTCAGATTTTCACGTGTTAGTTTGAAGTCTTCCATCAATCCTCTGTGCTTGAAGTGATTACGTTTTAGATATGAGAAAAACGAGTACTGCTCATTTCTTAAGTAAGAAGCACATAGTGAAACACACTATTGCCATGATAAAAGGGTGGACTCCCCAAAAAAGCCAATAATGTAAAATACTTTTGAACAGCTCTGCCTCTGAAGTGGCTAGTCACTGAGGGAAAGTGCTTCAGAGAAATTGTTTCTAATTTGGCTTAGGTCTAAGCCTTTGAGAGTTCATTAATTTTTTAATGCTGGCACAACTTTTTATCAACACCCTGCCAGTACTCTGCTCAGTGCTTGCCCTGCTCTGTGCAAGAATAAGAGGCCAGCTTCAATATATGCAAGAAATGTGAAGTGAGTTATACCTTGTGAGTTCAAGGCAGCAGACCTTCACAAAAGCACTATAATATTCACTGTGCGGTAAAATGTGGCTTCCACAAAGCACAGCTTTGACAGATACCTTTTAAGTCAACAGAGCCCTCTCAGGCAAAAAGAGTGGAGTCTGGTGCATTCTGCTTGAGGCCGTGATAGCCTGTACATTTGAAATACCAGTCTCCTTATACTAAGAACACTCCCTTGCTGTGCTTGGCAAGTGTTCTTGGTGGGACCTTAATGTAAGCAAGAATCTGTCTGCTTTGGCCAGCACAAGCAGCTCGCTATTACGCATTTGCCCATGTCCTAATTACTTCAGTGCCTCAACTTGTCCACTCTGCGGCAGGACTTTGCCTAATTTCATATATCTCATGCACAGAAATTGTTGTCATGGCACTGAAAATCAAATCTATTGTTCACGATTCCCCCTCTTCATTCCATACCATTTGCTCAGCTGTCCTGTTTATTCTGCATACCCATTTTAAATAAATGTGCCTTGAATGAAATGAGAAACCTCCCAGAGGTGCCTGCTGCTAGATTTTCAAAGCAATTGAAAAGAAAAATTGGCACTTTCTGTAATGTATCATCCTGCAGAATGTTGAATATATAATGAAAATCATCACATGCTCCACAATGTTGTTCTTTTTATATTTCTGGGAGGGTTCATCTGTCACTGGTTAATTGCTGATAAACACTGCCATTTGACTGGTATCACAGCAATGGATAATTAAGTTCCTACTAAATAAATACCTGCACTAGTGCCTTGAAAAGATCCCAACTGAGGCAATTCCCCTGAAAAACTGGTATACAATTCCTACACTCAGGTGATAAAGAGCTACATCCAGAGCTGATAAAGCACTGAATGCCAGTGGCTGATGATACAGTACCTCAGGATGTGGGTGACATAGTAGCGACATGGTAAGTCATTGGCAGTAGAGGATTTCACATGTAGGAGAGGAATGTAGAAGATGAAGAAGCTCTCTTCAAGGAGAGAAGTAGTAACCAGGACATTCAAACAGCTCTGAAAAGCAAAGGAAGGGGTAACTTGAAATCAAGTCTGTCTTCATAAAAAGCTTATAAGGAGTAACACAGGCTTCATTTATAGCAGTGGGTAGCAAGCACATTTGGCACCGTCTACATAGCCACTGAGCGAGAACAAAACAGAAAATATTTTTCAAAATATATTTCCAAAGCATTTCCAACTGCTGTTGGGCTGGCATGCTCTATGCAGTAAGATTAAAAAACAAATAATATTCTCTTTTGAGTGTTTGTCCGTATGTGCTTGCACACAGTGGATAGAACTGTGTCTGGCACTGGAGATGAGACAACATTTGCCTGAGCAGCTTCCACAGAGGCACACCTTCTCTGTTCCTTGCTCACATCTCAGTGTGGTGTGCACAGGGAGGTAGAGACAAGTAGACCCTATGTCCTCAGTTCTTCCACCTTGTATAGGGTTGACTTGCGCACTCATCATTTGCTCTTTCCTTCTGGTTTCAGCTCCTGCAACTCATTCCTTTTTATATTTTTTCATTTACATACCCACACTTCTATCAAAACTTTTTTTTAAATACAAATCCTGATTTTCACAGCTCAGCCCTCTCTGATCTGCTTTGCTTTTCTGGTATCTGGTAGTTCCAGCTGTGACCGCTCTTAACAGCCATATCCTCTGCACCACGTTGACTTCATTGCAAATGAGAAGCGTGTTCCCAGCCAGCATACCACAGGCAATCCTCTGATGCTCCTGCCAGCAAGGGTGACAAAATAACATGAAATATGTCCCTTACAGAGGTACGAGCTGACGCAATTCTCTGACAAAATTCAGTGCCTAGTGGGCAGTTTTCAAACATGTCTTCCTTTGAGACTCCCAAGGCCCAGTAGTTGCTGGCAAGGTTTCTAGGGGAATTTGCTGTGTTTATAACAGTGGGATTTGAGCTTGTTTACTGTGAACAGTATGATCCAGACTGGGACACCCAGTCCAGACTTCCTTATGTTCTGTATGGATTGAAAAGTAAAAAGGTTTAAAACCGTTAAAGGAAATGTCTTTCCCATGCATCTGCTCACTCACTGTGCAGTGACTGGCAACTGGTTGTTGAGATGAGGGACTTAACCAGACTCCAAAACGCCTCAGCATGGATGGCGAGAGGATGTGTGGTTGTCTTGGTGAATACTGAAACCCCTCTACGCCACACTTCAAGGCTTGGGGTACTCTCTGCCATAGAGTAGGCTGAGACAGGGGGCAGCTCATCCCACAGTCCCCCGATGCAGTTGTCTTCTGCTATGCTGTGGAAGGGGACCAACGCTAAGCAGGCACAAACCTGCCAGCTGACTACTTGGGCTATGTCCGAGCAGGATGCAGCAGTGACAGCCTAAATGTCTCACCCGCTGGCACTGCACTGTTACTGCCCAGGGAGAAAACACAGCACTCTGCTGAGCTCCATAGCTGTCTTCCCTGCTCGTCTCTCACCAGGTTTATACCACCTCCTATTTCCCTTATGGAACCTGGGCGCAGGGGAACCAACCTCCCTCCAAAGTGTTATTTAAAGCCTCTGCGCTGTCAATGCCAATCTCAGAACGAATTGCATAGACCATGATAGATACGCATCAGAAGCAGTTGCTATTTAATATTCCTAGGCTGGGAGGCTGATGCTCCCTCCCTCAGCTGCTTCAGACTGTAGTTTTCAGCTGTTGGAAGTGCAGCTGCACCTGAGTGCAGGCTGATTTGCAGGAAACCCTCTGAAGCACAGGGTGGCAGACCTACCCTGAAGTCCTACAGCCTTTTATCTCATGCCAGATTTCACATTCCTTATGTTATTAATGTAAATTAGTAACATCTGAAGACAATGGCACAGCAAATCAAAACACAGTGATGTTCCAGGTTCTAAAAAATTACTTTGTTTAGAATAAAATACCCTAAGAGAGGCACAAGTCTGTGCATAAGCCACCCATTAACCAAGTAAAGATTTTCCCTCTGTGATCAAGTTATTCAATAACTATCTGCTGTGGGGTTTATTTGAAGAAAACTTTCTCTGAAGCAGCCATTCTTGATCATTTTCAGAGACAAGAGACTTGACTAACAGGGTCCTTGATCTGATCTAGTTTGGCCATCTCAATGCCAATTTTTTTAAGTGTAGATTAATGCTCATTTTTATTTTGTTTAATAGTGTTTGACAAGTCTGAACATTCCTCTGGTATGGGAGCCAGAGAGGGAAGAAGAGTGCCCCTCCCCTGTACTGAGGGGATTTTTTCTGCAGAATACTCCTACACGTACAAATGAAACGCATTCAAAAGACTGGCTGTTGGTTGCTTGCCTGCAGCATGCTGTGCTGAGTCAAACGTATGTGCAGATCACAAGCCCAGTAGATGCAGTGCTATTTTTAGACTGAGGTTACCATGTTGTAGAATAACAGACAGACTAGGGAAATCAAAAGTTTTAAAAATAATTCTGAACTAAAATTAAGCATACGAGGAAGAGCAGCAAGCTGAGGTAAGCTTGTTGGTGCTGGCCTTCCTATATCCTCACTATGTAGAGATGGAAGGTGATGAAGTGACATGAAAGGAGTTTCCTCCTTCAGTTATTGCTGCTTTCTTCCTCTTTATAGGCTTGCAGGCCAGGA
Source organism: Ibidorhyncha struthersii (assembly GCA_013398815.1). Lineage (NCBI taxonomy): Eukaryota > Metazoa > Chordata > Aves > Charadriiformes > Charadriidae > Ibidorhyncha > Ibidorhyncha struthersii. The sequence goes on from VZSZ01003443.1 coordinate 89,579, forward strand.
GGAGGCTGACAGGCTCCCAAAAACCTGCTTTTGGATTGCAGGTAGCCCTTAGGTCTAACCAGGGAGATGCAAAGCCTAATAGGCCCCCTCAAACATTCCCTCCACCATTACAAACCCATTCTGCAAGCTACAGCTTTCCCCTGGTGATTTGTGAAAAAGTCTAAATCTGTCAGAGCAAAAGACTAAAAGCTTAAAAATGGCAGTGAGAGAGCAGGGACAACCAAATTGCCTGCAACAACGGCTTATTAGCTGAAATATGTGCAGATAATCCTCAGAAATCAGTCACGCTCCTATGGAAAACAAGGTAAAGCCATGTGGTGATGGGCATCCTGAAAAAATGGAGAAATTCCCCCTGAGCCTAGCTCTGGGAGGTGGTTTAACTTGATGCGTGTGAGGAAGACACATGAATGAGGCCACTGCAGGGTTCTTTCTCCCAAATGACAGCAGTGTACACTGTGCCCAAGCATCACTCCTTCAGAGGAAGGCAAATAAAGTTAAACATACAGCCTGGCACAGGGGTTCCCTGCTGCCAGGAGGCAGCTCTCAGCAGGCACCCCATCCCTCGAGCGGCAGCCCTGCTACACCGCAGGAGCACCTCCAGCCCTGTGCCACCAGACACCTCTGGTTTGTGTGGCTGAATAAGCCAAACGCTTTCAATCTCCTTTCATAAGAGGAGATTATCATCTAAGCACTTAATTATCTTGTAGATTTTCTCTGCACGTGTCCCAGTCCAATCTATTTTTTTTTCCTTGCACATAGGCAGCTGGGACTGCACGCAGGTTTCCAGCCACCCCGGGGTGCACAGCAGTTCCTATCAGCCAGAGCCTGTGCACCACCGCATGCCACACTGCCCCCAGTGCTGGCATTTGCGTCTTTGTGTCACCTGCTAATTACCTAAATTCCCGATGGCTTTTGCACCCAGGTGACTATGGCAGGTTTTAAGTGGGTTTGGCTCATGAGCAGGCTTTGAGGGGCACCTTCCAGAGCCATCTTGTCCCATCGTGCCACCCCTCTCAAGAGCTGATGTTTTCTCTTTAATTGAGGCTTATCCACTTATTATTTGTCAGCTTTTTTCATATGGCATGATAACTTCCACTGAAAAGCTTTGTTTGAATCTACAGAAAGCCCACTGTGTTGCCTTTGTCTAAGAAGTCACCTATCTTAGCCCAGTGTATTACATTAGTCAGGCACAATCCACCTTTTATAAAATCTTGTTCCATTTGATTCCATTTCTCTCCATGTCTTTGAGTACTCTTTCCCTTAAGGTCTATTCTAAAACCTTGCACAATATGAGAACAAACTAGTAAGCCCATAATTGCTCAGATCTCATTCCTTTCTTCCTTCCCAAATGTACCTTTTTTAAATGTCCCTGGTTTTTTTACAGAAACAAGCTTGTACAATCAGTTTCTGCCTGCCTCTCCCTAATAGTTTTTAACTCTTTGACCAATTCCATCTAGAGTTTGACAGAAGGGCACAGCTCACCGAGACAATTAAGTCCCTGCAAGCTTAATGGAAATAGCTGGGCAGGAAGAGGAGAAATCTGGAGTGCTCTTTGGCTCTGCAGCCTGTGAGCACACCTCTCTGGGGTGAGAGGTGCTGCACTGAAGAGCTGAGATAAATACTCCACGTGCAGGAATAGCTTCAGCTGGGCTCTCAGCTCTGCCGACACCAAAGTCAATCAAACACATTGGATCTGTAGCAAAAGAGGATTAATTAATTACAGAGCTCTTGTAGCCACTTGTTGAAATGTAGGCTTTATTCTGATTTTTCTCAGGTGTGCAGTGCTAGTCCAGGACTCCAGAGTTTCAGTTATCCCAGCCCGTTGGCTTGGCAATGCTTGCTTTTACCAGGAGTGCTTTGCATCCTGTTTTGTTCCAACCAGCCAACATTCCACCCCAGCCACACTATCTGTACACGCCTTCCTGCACTGTTCACAGGAAAGACCAGACATGTTTAGAAAACAGCTCTTTCTCTTCATCCTAATTTATGATTTTAAAGGAAGGCTTCCATAAGACTGCCAAGGATTTTTCATGTCCATGTACACTGCAAACTGTGTTCCCATGCTGTAGTGTATTAGGCACAGCAGTGATTCCTGTAAGAATAATCGCAACTGCATGGGGGGAGTTATATTATTTTGCAATCATATAACGCAAATCCCTATATTTTTATCAGTTTTTCAGCAAGACTGACTGAAACCAAGAGCATCTTGCTCCAATTTAAAACCCTCCCAGGGAGTATGTGCCCCCACAGGACACTGATGGGGCCCCCCAGAACCTTCTGGCATTCCAGCTGCAGCTGCCCAAGCACTGGGCACAGCTGCCTAGTTCAGATGGTTTCTGACCCCATCTCTTCCTGTGCCCAGCAACTGGAAATTCCAATTCTTTCCACTCTGCACAATTTCCCACTGTCCCTTCAGGCAGCTTTCCTTAGGTTACCAGCCTCCTGTGCATTTCTGTCATGTAAGTCTCTGGTTGCACTTCTTCGCCATGAACCTCTTGCATCTCGTTGCTGTTATCAGCAATACTATTCTTCTCGTCACATATTCAAGCTCCCATTTACCATCAGCTGGCTGCAGAAGAGAGTTGGTTACACTGGTGTGGGTCAGCTATATTGGGGTCCCCTTCCACTGGCCATGCCTGTTGTGCAGTTGGCAGATGACTAAGCCTCAGCCTTCCTTGCATTGAGCCAACCAAGTTTTGCAGCTTTGTGTAGTCTTTCATCTCCAGCTGCCATATTAATAGAGCACAGTAAATGACATTTGGCCTATACGCAGCATCTTATAAATTTCAAGTGCTTTCCATTAAACATCTACCCTATTGTTCATCGCTTGGGGCACAGGGAGATCTCAGTGGGTAAATCACTATGGTTGCACAGCACAGTGAAGTATTTCATGCCAAGCTGTGGAGGAAGTAGCAATAGTATTGATAGTACTTTATTCACATTTACAAATGAAAGACCAAATGTGTTTTTTATTGATTTCCCTGTTTAGTGCAAGACGCTCTTCAAAGTCACTGTGGCTCGGTGCTGAAAGCTCTGACAGATAAAAGCCAAATGGAGCAGGCGCTGCTGGAGATGGAGAGGAGACTTGCAGCCGTAAGTGCAGAAATTAATCTTTTATTCTGAATCCTCGTTCTGAATTTCTCCCGCTTCTTCAAAATATTAACTGAATATTAAATTGCATTCGAATGGTGGATTATAAAGTAGACTGCTCCTGTTATATTGAAGGGGGGAAAGACATATTAAAATGCTAATTCTAGGCTAGATACTGACTAATGCTTACTGAAGCACTGGCTAACAGTGCTCTAAGCTCTCATGAAACCCTGGTCAACAAGAGAGAAGACCAACAGTCCCCTGTCGTGGCAGGCCACGATGGAGCACTGCTTCCTCACGCTGGCGCATGCCTTCGTTGGAGGAGGTGGTGCAGTGCGTGCCTGCAAGGGGAAAGCATCTTGCAGAAGTGCAGTTCCTTGTCCCTTCAGATGGATGGTTTCTGAGGGGGAGGGAAAAAGAGGTGAAGAAAGAACAAGTGGGTGTCAGAGACAAAAGAATGAACTGTCAGAGACCTCCCGGACAGGTCTGGTTTCTCCAAGGGCCCTGCTGCAGGAATTGCTTTTTGACAAAGATATGTCATGCCAATGTGTGAGAAAGCAGTGCTCTTGGGAGAGGGGGCACCCAGCGCATTAGGGGTATGCCCCAATCCCAAACCTCTCACTTTTGTGGGACAGTTTGAGAACACATATTACACAGGGAGATAAAAATTGCCGATCTTTGGGTCGATACACAACTTAAGGGGTCTAGCTGACGTGTAGTGCCTGAAGTTTCTTGTTTGAATCCTATTAATGCACCTTTTAATGTGTTGCTTACTGCTTTTTCTCTGCCTGCTGCTTCCCCAGAAAGACGTGGAGATTTTGGATGTGAAATCCAGTGTCCAGTCGCTGAAGGAAGGTCTGGAGTCGCTGCCAGCTCAGCTGAGGGATCAGCACCTGAAGCTGTGCGAGGAACTAGGCTTCCTGCAGCTTCCTAATGCCTTAGCTGAGCTGCACACATTCATTTCTAGTGCCAGGCTCCCCCTTCACATGGCAGATAACTCTTCCCAGACCTCCCCTGGCCCATGTCAGGACTGCGCTCTGGGCAAGGAGAACACGTGCTGGCTGCGCTGCCGAGGCAGCGGGGTTTGCAGCTCCTCCTGTCAGTCTCAGCCCCCCTCCATGGCAGTGGGGGAGCAGCACAGAGACTCCCCCGTGAGGAAGCAGGTCACTGGGGATGGCACACCTCAGGGTGACCTAAACGAAGCTTCAGGAGGGAAAGTCAGCCCCATTGCTACAGCAGCATGTAGCAGAGAAAAAAACTCTTTGCAGGAGGTGAAAGACAGTATGGAAACACAGAGCTGTGCTAAGCATCCTTGCCCTTGCTGTGCTAACAGTCACTTTTTGGGGGATAGTCAGAAGAAACACTGTCCTGTACCACAGGAGGTGCCTCTACCAACTCCACTGAGGAAAGCAGTCAGGAGATGCACCAGAGGATTTGAACCTGTGACACCATCATCACAACAGAGGCAGCCTCAAGTTTGCCACCTTTCTGTAAGAAAAGATGTGCCTTCGCGAAGAGACAATAACTGGGCCACAGACCGTGAGGTGGACAATGCAGCTGCAGGGAACAAAGCAAAGCAGAGGCCAGGAAGGATCCCCTGGAATAAAGCAATGGGGAGGAAGAAAATGTGCCCCGCTGTGAGAAAAGGCGAGCTCTCTCGATGTGCTGATGGTGGGCTGAAGCAAAAGAAAGCAAATGGGATTATTGAGTTGGAAAGCTCCAGAAAAAATTGCTTTCCCAGATACACGGTTGCTCTCAATTTAGGAAGCTGTAACCCGGTTTCTGCAGCTCCCCATCAGCAGGTCCTCAGCAGCGCTCAGCCCAGGCTGACAAAGAATTTCCCACCAGTACCATGCTCCAGTAAAAGCCTGCAACAGCTTGCAGAGAAAAGAAAGAGAAGTTTGGAAATGAAAAAAAGAGTGAATATTTCCAGTGTAAAAAGGAATTTCTGGGATTCCTCTCCCCAGGATAATATATTTTCCCTTTGTAGCACAACAGGTGAAAAACAGGTGAGCAGCTTCAGTCTCCGAAGCCCTGCAGGCTCCCAGAAACCACATCCTGACAATACGCTGGCTCAGCAGAATACGGCCTGTTGCTCTTTAGTTTTTGATAGCGATTATTCCGATTAAGGGGTTTTGTTTTGTTTGGAGTCCTCAGCGCAGGGTTGGCCATCCCAGTCGCAGTTTATTCCTCTAGGTGTGTTACCTGCTTAGTCAGAGATAAGGCTCATGCCTAGATGCTTGGAAGTGTTACTGGCCACTTTGATATATTATAAGGGACTACGTGGGGTCGGAGGGGAAGCCCTCCCATAGCTTGGAAAGCTGATGGGATCACTATTGCTTTACCCCCCCGCTGCTGGCAGAGACGCCACAGGCTCCAATTACCGTCATATTTACACAGCAGAGAAGTACCTGCGGAGTCTGCTGAGACATTCACTGGGGAGGAGAGGGCTGGCAGAGCACGGACACGCAGCTCAAACAGATTTAGCACTGACATCTACTTGACTTTTCAACTAGATAGATGTAATAATATCTCTGTGGCCAGAGGCTTTACTCTGTTTCTCACTCATCGTCTCTGTGTTGGTTTTGTATATCTAAAAGTTCAGCTTTTTAGCTCCCTAGGCAGTAGTAGTGTTGTTCTGGTTGATTTCGATAAGGTTCAGGTTTGTCTTAGGAGTTGTTTGTGAGCTTTGGACAGGGACAAGTTTAGCTGAGGAAAGCAGAGTCCCAACATCTCAGGTTTATTGACTATTGCGTTTCTTCTCCTTTTAGGCTGAAAATTCTTGGTTTCAGAAAATTCAGGAAATTATTTAGTTTCTACTTTGTCTCTTGTATCTCTTGGCTAATGAATCAATTCTCCAACACACTTTCCAAGGGCAGCAGTTCTCAAACAGAAGCCGAAAGATGTGACATTCAAATTCAGCCAATGAAGTCACTGGTGGGTATTTCTCATCCTTTAGAAACCCGTACCTCTCTAGTGAGGAGCTGTTCCAAAATTTTCAGTTCAGAAAAGACCAGCCTGCTCACCTAATCTGGTGTTACACAGCAAGATCATTGGGCAGCCCCAGTTACCACAGAGCAACTCTTTCCGGGGTACCCGGCTCTGACTATCAGCAGCTTCCACTGCTTCAGATATTTGTATCACGTTTGATTTTTCATCTGAGGTGTTACTGGCAAAAGAAGCATCTCAGTGTTGACGAAACAGGTCTATTGCCACGAATCCAACCGGTCTAGGTTTGTCATCTGGAGGGGGAAGGCTGGTATCCCTTTTTCCTGGCTTTAATAAACTCATTGTGCCTTCACAAAAGTCCAGTGTCTTTATACTGTTTTTTTTCGGGAGAGGCAAGATCCTGTTTCAGTGGGTGAGCGGGCAGCTGCTCTTTAGCTGTTTAACTCCCCTGTATCGTGGAACTGGGAGGATTCATTTTTTCAGCTTCTCTCTGATGTTTAAAGAAGGAAACCTCCACCCTTCCAGTTTAACATCGGTTCAGTGATGTTAATTAGGAAAGAGAAGGAAGCGAGGGCAGGCATGGAGAGCCCCCCGAGCCTTGGAACCCCCCAGGTCAGCGGTGGAGCCAGGTGACGGGCTACCGGCAGCAGCAGCCATTCATTTCACGTTGTCCCCCTGTACCCGCCTGCCCAGCATCACCCAGCAACCCCAGCAGGGCCTTTACTGGACAAACCCTGCTTCGTGGGGCTTGCTGCCCCCCCCCAGTTCGGGGTCGGCAGGGACGGGTGCAGGCCCCTGCACAGCCCCCAGCCTGGGCGCTCACCCCAGCTGTGTCGCCGCCAACTCAGCAGCACATGGCTGAGCTTGGAGGGACCTCTGGAGGTGTCTGCTGCAAGCCTCTGTGCCGAGCCGAAGCAGGCCCCGGCACCCCAAGGATGCAGTGCCCGTGTCATGGGGTGCCCCGGGGACCCCCGCAGCCCCCCACCCCACGCACACAATGGCACGCAGCAGCAGCAGCATGAATAAAATCCCCAGAGAGAGGAGGTGTAATGGCAACGGCAGCCAGCGGCGTTTCCCCCCTATACCAGCCACCTCCCTGGGGGAGCGGGGGCAAGCCCCAAGGTGCCACCCTCACCCTCCACGGACCACACCCATTTCCATTCAGGAGCTCCTTCAGGATTTTTCCTGCCGGTGAGAATATTTGTCCCAATATGGCTGTGAGGATGGCGACTCCTCTCTCAGCCTTGCCGGACAAAAATGGAAGTGTGCACGCTGCCAGCTGTGCCGCGGGGGCCGGGGCTGCCCCAGCCCAGAGCCACCACACTCCTGTGGGACACAGCAGCCTTCCCCTGGGCACCACACTTGCATCCCAGCGGAGTGGGTCCTGTCTCCCAGCCCGTACTTCCAGCACACAGGGACACTGAGCTCACTGTCTCTGGCTCACTGCCGGAACCCGCCATGCAGCCAGGGCCTGTGCATGTGGCTTCTCCTGGCCTTTGCCACCGTGGGGCTGCTGGAACCTGTGTTTGTGGGGTCCTGTCCCACCCTTCACCAAAGGTACCCAGTGAAGATGCTGGGGGTGGTCCCCCTGGCAGCACAGTCGAGGGGGATCATGGAGGGCACAGGGCAGCACTTCAAAGCAAGAACAGTGGTCATGAAAAACAAAAAGCTGGGCTCCAGGCTGTTTGTGAGCACTTAATTGGGGCAGTTTTCTCCTAAACTGGGGTTTCACCTTGCTTCCCTGGGGACAAGGGGGCAAACAGTGGCCAAAAGCCAGCGAAACCCAGACAGCCACGGGCACAGGGCTGTGAGAGCGCAGGTCGCATCCTCTGCTCGGCACCCTTGGCTGCGCAGGCAGACGTGGAGGCAGCCGCTGCGGTGGCAGGGAGCAGCGCTCTCCTCTTTTCATCTGCCAGTGAGTCACTTGGCAGAGGAGGAAACCTCTGACGGCACCAGGGACGTGGAGGTGGCTGCTGCACCCGTGCTTCGTGCTCAAGGCACCCCAACGACTGCGGTGTATGGGGCACAGCAGGCTCCTTCCCATGGCCCTGCCGCATGCTCGGCACGTGGCCACCCCACCCGCAGGGTGACACTGGCCAGCTGCGGTGGTGCCCGGTGCTGGCAGTGCCCGGTGCAGTGCAGGCTTGCCGGCTGCCCCTGCGGGCTCTGCCTCTGCCCAGATCTCCCCCCCATGCGGCCTCCCTTCTGCTAATCCCCAGATTAGCTGCCTGCCCTGCCTGCTTTGTGGGGGCCGATGCGCCGGCATTGCCGAAATTCCCCGACCCCTGTGCTCAGCTGTCTGCCGCAGGCCCCCGGCCCCACCACTCGCACCCAGCCCGGCAGCACGGAGGAGTGGACTGGGGCCCCAAAACTGGTGCATGGGGTCATGCACCCACAGTGAGTCCAGCCCGGGTGGGATGCGCCGGGATGGAGAGGTGGCAGGGAGCAAGAGGAGGGCGCTGTGTGCTGCTGCCGGCGTGGCGCTCCCACGGGGACCTGAGGTGCCACATGTCCCCGCTGGCCTGGGCAAGAAGGCAATGGTGGTGCCAGGGGTTTGCCAAGGCTGAGCCAGTGTGACTTTGTGGTGCCGTGGCTGTCCCAATGCCAGCTCAAGCCCTAGCAGGGCTGGCAGCTCTCCAGTGGGACAATTAGCTGATTAATTACCTGCAACTTGGCAGGGCCCCATAGCCCAGCGGCTGCAGGGGGGCTGCCTGCCCCGTGCAGGGTGGGCAGGAGGCGTGGGGCATGCGTGGGACAGGCGTGGGGCAGAAGGGTGCCAGGGCCACCCGTGGACCTTCCCAGGGACCGTGCCGGGGGGATGCCCGCAGCCCCATGGCCGTGCTGGGACCGGGCTTGGCAACAGCCCCACACTGGGGGCTGCCTGCTCCCGGGGGGGTGGGCTGCCCGGCCTGCCTGCCCTGCCCGCCCCGCAGGCAGCATCCCCTCCGCTGTCCCGCTGTCTCCTGCCCCGTGGGGACGTGCCCTGGTGCCCCACGAGGCCACGCCCCGGGTGACCCGCCCCACGGGGGTCCTGCCGCAGGGAAGC
>VZSZ01003443.1:136255-148150 GCA_013398815.1 Ibidorhyncha struthersii
AGGCGCCGGCACCAGCCGGGCTCGTGGCTGCACAGCCACAGTACTTACTGCCGTGCCCCACACCTCGCCCCGTGCCCACGGAGTAGGACTCGTTCTCAGTCCCCGACGTGTCCTCACTGCTGTCCTCTGGGAAGTTCACTCGGGAGAAGGAGGGCTTCCCTCTGCCCTGCTTGGAGGGCGTTGTGCTGCGGAGAGAGGGAGCAGAGCTGTCAGTAGGAGCCACATCAAGCTTTCAGAAACTGCTTTCGAGAGGGCCAGCCTGGTGGGACACCAGGGCTCGTGGGCTCCAACCGCTGGCCTCAGCACTGGGAAGGACTCGGCAAAGGTACCAGGAAGAAAGGTGGGATGGTGCTTCTGCCAGGGCGCTGGCCAGACCCTTACCCAGTTTCACCTGGGAGGATGCAGAAGTCATGCACTGCTCCAGATCAGGGCCACAGGCAGGAACCTGCTGGAGCTGGCTGCTGGAAGGGTCGGTGCCGGAGCAGCCACTGTGCCAGGAGGGAATTTCCCAGTTCATGCTCCCTACTAGCCCTTTGCTGCACATTCGCACCTTTAGGTTTTACATTAAAAAAAAGGGCACAAACCCCACAGTTTTCTGGGGTTTAGCTACCAGCAGCCAGGCCGCAGGAGGGTGAATGAGAAGGGTACTGTCAGATGTGCTCCTTGTCTAGCAGAGAGCCACCCACTGCCACTCCATGCAGCACCAGTGCCATCAGAGCCAGGCTGGGGACGGTACCTGGTACGATCCGAGGCGGCGCTGCTGCTGCTGCTGCTGCTGGATTCCGAATCGGAGCTGCTCCGGGGAAGATTGCAGTCGTTGCGGTACACCAGGAAGCTCTTCTTCACTGGCTGGTTCCCGCTGCTGAAACCGTTGGCTGGCAGGTCTGCAAAACACCCCACCAGAAGAACGTTACAACCATGGGGGACCCCACCATGCACTCCTGGTGGGGCCGTGGCCACCCGGCTGCGCAGGGGGAGCTACCGCACCCACCCATGGGAGCGTCTTCGGTGGACTTATCACTGTCACTGTCCGAGCTGGAGCTGGGGCGCGGGCTTCGCCCTCGCTTCCTCTGCCGCTGGGAGGACCCCATTATTGGGAGCTGTGGGGGCCCGATGGGACTGTTCCCGTGCCCCGGAGTGATCTGGCTGTCTCGATTCTTCGGGGGGCGTCCTGGACGTTTTGGGGGGCCTGCAGTTTTAGGATTCTTCTTGGAGAAGAGCACTGAGGTCCTCCTGCCAACTTCGTGTGCTGGGGTGGAAGAAGAATTGGGACCCAGACCTGGAAGAGAGAGAAAGTGTTGGCTGCAGCCCATGGGACCTGGCAGGGACCACACGGCAGCAGCAGCAGCAAACAGCTTCATTTCTCAGGAACGTTATCTCAGAAGATCCACCATCCCGACCTTTGCCACGCCTGCGCCCTCAGGGTCAAACTATCCAGTCTGCTGTCAGTAAAAGCTAGATGGGGACATCAAAGAACACTCCACCATCCAGCGATACTCTCCTTTCTCACAGACAGCAACCTCACAGAAACAGAAGTCAAGAACAGGAAGGAAGCAGGAATAAACTTTTCCCATGACATGCAGCAGCTAAGCTCCACTGCACTCTTGAAGGACAGAGGCCCTAAAACCCTCCCTGCTTGCAAAGAGCCTTCTTTTCCCAGTGCTTAGGCAGGCAGGACTGGGATGCAGAGGTGGCAAAAAACTCCCACTGACACCCAGCAGTTCTGCCTGGAGCTTTGGCTGTGCTCCCCACAGAGGCCAGCTCAGCATCCCTGTCCAGGAGAGTAGGGAGCTGGCGGCTGGCCCACTTCGGCTCCCAGCCCCAGGAGGGCGTCTGGAGCTGGGCAGTCAGTGCTGCTTCAACTCCCTGCTGTGCCCCCAAGCAGGAAGGGACACCGAAGGCAGCCTGCTCCGTAATGCCCCTAGAGAAACCAAGCAGCGTGGCAGAGCTGGCAGGAGGAAACAATCCATCTCACGCCCCGCATCACACAGCTGGGACTCAGTCTCTGGAACAACATCCAGTTCCTCGGCCGCATGGGAGGTAAGCTCACCGGGTGAATGCTGACTGCAGCTGCGAACACCAGCGACCTGCCAACCCTCCCCAGAGGCAAACACGCACCAGGCTGTGGCTGTTCCTCATGCAGGAGGTGGCCTCCTTTGGCTGCCACCCCCCCTGCTTGGCAGGCACGGCTCACTACAAACTACCCAGCAGAGCACCATCCTCAGGTGGGCATGTCAGGAGGGAGCCTGGGGAAGCACAGACGTTGTACTCCGCACCCACCCTGCCAGGAGGCACTACAGGAAACGAGGGACCCCTGCAGGGGAACAGGAGATATGAGACTGTCCCCACAGAGGCCATCTGCCCCACTCCTAAGGAGAAGTGAAGAGTGAGGTGTGTGTGGCCCACAAGGCGCTCCTGCCTCAGGAGGTACCTGGCAGGGCAGCCTCTCCCCCAGCCAAGCCTATCCAGAGGCGGTTCTCCACGGCTCCCCCAAACTGGAAGTATTCTGAAGGGACCAGTACCTTTGCCAGTCTCCTGGCTGCTGCTCTCTTCTGCAGCGCTGTCTGTCTGCAGGTCTTTCTCACAGGGGTTGTGTGACTGCAGGACTCCCCTGGCAGAGGAGCTGTGCCGCTCCAGCCCATCTCGGCCCAGGTCCCGTGGGTGAGCGAGTTTACGCCGCAGGACTGTGATCTCCTTCTTGATCATCTTGGCCCGGCGGGACCGTCCTATGCTCTGCTTGCCAGCGTTGACCTCATCCAGCCGCTCTAGCAGGATCTTCAGTTGCTCCTCCAAGGGCAGGTGCTTCTGATTCTCTGAGAGCAGCAGCCGCACATCTTCTGGGGGAGCAAAGGGGAGCAGACGGATAAAAGAAATCGGGAACTCTTTGGAGCTCCTCTATGTGAAAGGGCATGGGGCAATCCAAGTTCCCCGCAGGAGGGAAGTAGCTGACATATTACCAAACACTTGTGAACATGGCAAGTTACCCTAAAGGACTTGGAGAAGAAGCCCTGGGGGAAGCAGGTCAGTTGGGACTGCTGGGGAAGGCAGGCTGACCAGCAGCTTGGAGAATACCAGAGTTCCCATTGGCTGGGGCAAGGAGACAGCGGGAAAGAGGGTTGTAACAGGAAAAACAAGAGTCAAAGGGATTCTGAAGCATTACAGAGCAGGGAAGTTCCCCTGACTGAGCCCATCCCATGCTGGAGCCAGGAGAGAGGGACCCTGAAAGTATCCTCTGACAAGCTGCTCTGGTGGTGCTCCCCACTGCTCAGCAGAGACAAACAGAAGTACAACGATGAAGCCAGTAAGACCTGGCTGAGGGGTATCAGGAGCTGTGTGGCAGCCAACAAAGCCTGCAGCGGGGGAGAGAAGGGGGAGCACACAGCTCTGACCAGGGGGAGTCAGTCCTTCTAGCCAGGCAGCAGAGCAGGAGCCCTCAGCAGCTCACGGCCAGTGCTGGGGACGGGGCGAGTGACAGTATCCCTGATGCGGGCCAGGCAGCCCCCTGCTCTGATCAAGATGAGGATGAGGGACCAAGGGACTGGCAGGACATGCAGACAAGCCACTACCTAGAACCAACCTAATGCAGCTGACAGGTACCCAGCTAGCAAAGCCCCCATCTCTCCAGGGAGCGGCCAGACAAAGCCCAGGTGTCCGACTGAGTCTCCTGTGGGAGGCAACTCTAAAAGACCCCCAGGTGCCCTGACTGCCCCGGCTTTACCCCCGAGTAGCCCTCATACCCTGGGACAGGGAATGAGTACCCACCGTCCTCGATGTCTTGGACCTGAGCCTCTTCCACCATTACACAATGGGGGAAGTGCATGCCTGTCTCAAAGTCAATGCCCATCTTCTCCGCCTGCCGGCGAGCCTGCCGGAGGACGGCGCCTCCCTGCTCCCGCAGACGGATGGCTGCCCGGTAGAAGATTGTGTCTTTGGCATTGTATTTCAAACAGTTGTTGATAATGAGGTTGAAATCCTCCTCAAAGTCGTCAAAATTCAGATAGCGATAAGCTTCCAGGTTTTGTTTCATTGTCTGAAAATCCATCGGCTTCTTGATGTGATCCAGGTAGTCTGGGACCTGCATGAGGAAAAAGCCAGAGCTAAGAGCCCAGGAGCCATCAGTTAGCATTACCTGCTCCAAGAAAACAGTCATTAGAGGAATCAGGTATCGCTCCCTGTGTTCTGCCTAAATGCACATCGGGGAATACCGTCTGCTTTTGCAGCTTGAGGAACAGGAACGCCTCCGGACTAGGGAGCCCATGTGCTGTACTCAACATGTTAGAGCAGAAACGCACTCTGAAGCGTTTTTACAGCTCCAGCGCACATGCCAGCATCCCGTCCTCTCCTCCTGTCTACAGGCAGCTGGGATCCAGAACACTACACGGCATTCCCCAGGGAGGAAGCTGCAAGCACAGCCCCTGGGGGTGAGGCTAAGTGCAGACAGGTAAAACAGAACTCTCCAGGCAGCAGCAACAGCTGCAGGTGGGACCGCACAGCCTTCCTCCCCAAACTCTGCGGAAACACCTGTGCCGACCTGCTGTCAGAGCCGTGCAGTGCCGGCATGGCCTTTCCCCACCTCTCCAGGTGGGGACTCAATAACGGTCTCAGGAATCATTTCGCTTGCCCCCAGCAGTGACAGTCTTGGGTCAAACCCGTTTCTGTGCCGCGCTCAGTCTGTCACCTAGCAGAGACCTTCACAAGAAGACAGGTAAGAGTGTGCCGCCTGCCAAGGGCTGGCATTCTGCCTTTCCCAGCGGGAATACCCAACCGCTCACAGACACTGGGGAGTCACCAGCGACACACACAGAGGAAGAACCGATTACTGTGCTCCTTGCTGGCACCAGCTCAGCTGTTCTGCATTCGGCTCAGCCAGGAGGGGCATTGCTGCACACCCCCCTTGGGTGAACGGTGCTGGGATGCGCAAGCCAGCACCAGGCTGCCCAGGGGAGCTTCCAGACCAGAGAGCGCCCTGGGCAGCCCTTGGCATGAGCAAGGGACAAGTTTGAGTGAAGTAGAAATCTGGGGGAGGGGGTTCTTACTTCGTAGATTTCTGTTACCTCAGACAGAGGGACTGGCTCGCTGAAGATGTTGCCTGTGTCTTTCTCCTGCAGCTGCTCGAGCGTCTTGCGGAGGAGGATGAGGAAGGGGGTCAGCTGCATTTCCAGTGCCACCTGCTGCACTTTGATCTGAAACAGAGGAACAGAGCAGGGCTGAGCCCCCTGCCCAGCAGCCAGGCGGCAGGGACAGTCCCCAGGGAGCAGCAGTGCAATTCTGCAGGACAGTGACACCTCTCCTTGCATGAGGTGCAGGGACTGCACCTCACCCCCATCTCTGGGGAGTGGAGGTTTAACACCAGCTCCAGCACCTGCGCGTCCCACCTCAGCCTTGCAGAGCAGCCACCTTTGCTCAGAGCTGCTGGGGCAGGGCGCAGCACGGCTGAGGGGACCCAGGCACACGCCCTACAGCACTCTAAAGAGCCCATGCTCATGCCCACCCCAGCAGCTCCCCAAGGAGGGGCAAACAATTGTTACCGTCTCTCTCTTGAGCTTCTCCCGCTTGCGTATCAGCTCCACCAGCAAGCGTGCACGCTCTAGGTCATGGCGGAGGCGCTGCCATGACTTCAGCTGCTCCTTCAGGGCCCAGTTCTTATCCTCAGTGTCTCTCTGCGGGAACATCAGAGACCATGAGCTGACAGGAGATGTGTTCCCAATCTCCACCTTCCTGACCATGGGCCAGGGCTCCTCCCTGGCACGAAGGTCCTGGTTCCCTTGTTGTAACCTAGGCAGGTGACTCAGAAACAGTCCCACCTCTGGCTAGGGCTGAATACCTGCTCCTTGGTCACCACCAAGCCCCTAGGATTCCAGGAGGCAAACATCCTAAGCCTCTAGAAATACTCTTCCTAACACGACCGCCTGCCTGCAGCTGCCTAAGAGCACAGATCAACAATACCAGGGTCTGTGCAGCTGCTCAGAGCTCCGGCAAAGGGCAGCAGGGCAAAAAGGGAACACAGCTCTGGTGGCTTTCACTTCTGCAGCTCCAAAGAATGCCGACTTTTATTCTGCTATAGCCACAGATGAGCAGAAGCAGTCTCAACTCTTCTCCAGCGAATTAAAATGAGAGGGGGCAAAGGCAGGAGAAACCCGTGCCCAGTCACAGTCTTCAAAGGGCTCAGAAAGAAAGATTTAGAGCTCAGACGGGGAGCCAAAAGAAAAATATTCCTCTCTGGCATGACAGACTTCACATCTGTGAAGCGCTGACTAAGGGCTGAGGCAGACAGCAGGCTGCAAGCAGCACTCACAGGGAGCGCTCCTGGAGTGGTTTCAGAAACTGGAAGCGAGGTCTTGGTTCCTTCCAGACTGTTTCTGGAGATCTCTGGCCATGTCTCTCAACAGTTGCTGACACAGCAGCCTCAGATTAGAGCCATTTCTGACAGGTTTGCCATTGCCACCAGCTAAAGACAGGCACAAGGAAGGAGCTAACTTCTGTGCGGCAGCATGAGACGGCAGGATTCCCTTCCTGTGGCAGGCTGCCAAAAGCGTCGCTGCCTGGCAAATCTCCGCCGAGAGCGGAGGAGAAGGTGGAGCAGCAAAAGCAGCTGGGGCTGCCCTTTCCTCACCCGGGAGATCATACTCCTGGCCCCCCTTTCTGTACCTGCAGGCACAGCATGCAGCAAAGGCTTTGAGCCCACAGCTCCAAAGGCGCAGGAAGCATAGGCATGCACACCCGGGATGCCCCACAGCACCCCAACGAGCAGCCCTTACCTGGTCGCAGTTTCTTTGTGACTGCAAGTGTGTCTGAAGGCGACGGAGCAGAGGGACACCATTGCGGGACTGTCTCTTCAGAGTCCAGTAGCTGTGCAGCCTCTGCATGAACTGGCTTTTCCTCTGGATGGTTAAACGGTTTGTAATCTTACTGAGCCTGAAGAAGGGAGAGGAACCACAGACTACATCAATAAGGCAAGCCTGGCTGCTGCAGGGTAAGCCGTGGCTGGGGGGACATAGCAGCAAGACCACCTGAGAGCAGCTCCTCGGGTGGAGAACACCCTTTCCCGTGGCAGGAATTTCTGTAACGCCAAGTCATGCAGGGCAGCAGCACCCCTGAGACAGCCACAACAGAGGATGCCTGGAAACATCCAGCCTGGCCACTCCAAACCAGACTTTTCCTTTCTACCTCCTCCCAAATTTCAGGCAAATGCCTGGGGTGGGCTGCACCAGGTCAGGGCGCAACACAGCCACATCAGGGGCCGGACCTCTAACAGCTCCCACAGTCCCCAAGACCGCAAGCATTTGGCACTGCTATCCCAAAACCATCACTTACCCGGCTGAGGGCCACCCACAGTGACAAAGGCCCTGGCCAAACATTAACAGACAAACTTGAGCCCCAAGGAGCCCATAACTCGACCAAACCTGGCAAAGCTTGATGAGCGAACAAGAGGCATGAGCACAACAGAGCTCCTATCTGAGCTCATGAAGGACTACCCTTAACAGCCCAAAACACCACAGAAGGGATTTTCCTACTCTACAATGGCAGGAAGCCTGGAGAGGCTGAGACAGCCTCGTTCACCAAGGCCGGACAGAGACGCCCTGCTAGCAGGGAGCCAAAGGGACAAACCCCCAGCATCTCCAGGTTTCCCAGGGACAGCTCTTCACAGGGGATGACCTGACCTGCATCAGCCTCAGCTGAAGAGGCTGGAGAAAGCAGCCTCATGTGCCATCGCCAGCCGAGCACAGCTCCCACAGGAAGACATTTGGCATTCTGGCAACTGCCCTTGAAGAATAATTAATCCCAACAGGAAGGCCTGGGGAGAGGTTAACAGCTTCTAGCTCAGTGTGGGTTTCACTGCAAGCACAATGATAGCAGCAAGAGCCTACAAACTGCCTGCCAACGCGTCTGCATATGAGAAAAGAGGCTCTGGCTACAGAGCAAGCCCCGAGTGAGCAATAACATAAGGTTGGGACATGAACAGACTGTGGCAAAAAGCCAGCAACCGTGTAGCAGAGACCTGCCTCCACAAGTCACCAGAACGCTGCCCAGAAAGCAAAACCCACAGCTTCTGCATGGTCCCCTCTGACTGCACAGGAGCCCTGATGGTCTCAAGGGTCTGCAGGGAAGTGGCAGTCCCATGTGCCTGCGCTGTCATAGCTGTACTCGATGGGCCAG
Organism: Ibidorhyncha struthersii; assembly: GCA_013398815.1. Classification (NCBI taxonomy): domain Eukaryota; kingdom Metazoa; phylum Chordata; class Aves; order Charadriiformes; family Charadriidae; genus Ibidorhyncha; species Ibidorhyncha struthersii. The sequence continues at coordinate 144,413 of VZSZ01003443.1, forward strand.
CAGGGACAGTGCCAGGGCTTCACAGGGTTACACTCCTGGCACAGGTCCTGCTGCGGGGAGGAGGAGAGCTCAGCGGTTCAGGGGTGGTGGTTGACAACCATGAAGGTTCCATGCCCAACCTGCGCTTCAACCATGCGATGCCTGCTGCAGGGTGATGGCAAGATCCAAACCCATTCGAAGATGCTTCTGTGTGCTTTTGCACACTGCCGAGGACACCCAGAGTCATGAGCTACACTGACAAATTTTGGCAAGGCTCTTAGATGCTCTTGTTTCAGGATTTGCAATGATCAGAGCGATGATCAGACCAGAGCGAAACACATGGTGATTACACCTGTAACTACCAGGTGTTTGCGCCTTCCCGTGAGCCCTCGGAGTTGGTACAACCCCTGGCAAGGCCTCGAGTATCTTCCCGACAGCATCTATGCTGCCCTCGTGCTGTGAAGCCAGACTCATGACAATCATGTCCCTTGGCAGGTGGGAGTCCTGGTCCTCTCCAGCCACCCCTCACAGGCAGTTGAGCAGAGGCCTCCTGCACATCACTGCTGCCCGGCCTCACTCCAACAGGCAGCACTGAGGCAGAGTTGCTGCCCAAGACCGGCACAAAACACTGAGGAAGCCCAGCAAGCCCTAAGCGGTTGCTGGGATGGATGAGCTATGCTCAGCAGGGCACACGGATCCCAATGAGACCTCTCTGCTCCAGAGCCAGAACAACCCCCGGAGCTAGCCCATTTCCCAGGCCTGAATCGCTCCCACGCTTCCCTCTTTTCCTCAGCACAGCCCCAGCAGAAAACAAACCCTGGCAGAAAGGAGAACAGCCCCCTCCTCCCTCCCCAGTTTACTCCAATGCCTGAGGTCAGCACAACAGGAAAAGAGCGCTGGGAACCCCCAGCTGCTTCCTGACGCATCTGGCCAAGTTCATTCTCTGCCGTTAAAATAACAGCAGCTATTTCCTGCCCCACCGAGGGCCCAGACACCTTTGCAGGGCAGTGCATCGCCCTGCCTCTCTGCAGGACCCCCAGAGGAAACCACCAACAGCCCTCTGCGAAAACAAAGCAAAAAGTACCTGTGCGAAAAGCTAAGGAGAGGAACAAGATAACGCCCATGCTGAAAGTGGGACACAAGGCACAGAGAAAGGGAGAAGTTTCTCCGTATCTGAGGGAGGGTGGTGGGTCATACCGGTGCGGAGGGATGCAGGGCACAGAAACCACAGGTGCCGCAGCTCGTTTCTCTGCCAGGATCTTCCGTGCTTTCTTCATCTTGATCCTAGACTTGGCCTTTGCTTTTTTCACTTTCTCGGAGCTCCAGCCTTTCCCCTCCTCTTCCTCCTCCTCATCCTCCTCTTCCCCCTCGCTGTGGGAGAGGGCGGGAAGCCTGCGCACAGAGCCCGGCGGTGTGTGGATGTCGCAGTAGGCAGTTTTGCGCACACTGAAGGAGGTACCGTTGGCCCCCGTTTCCCGGACAGGCTCCATCTTCATGTACAGCCCGGCCTGCTGGGCGCAGGTGACGTGGAAGGCAGTGTAGCAGTTGGCTTTGTGACACTGGATACAAGCCCCGGAGCCGCGCTGCTTGCAAATGTAACAGGTCAGCTTCCAGCGCGCGGGTGGGATGTGCTCGATGCTGTCGATGGGCTCCAGGAAGACAGTGTTAGCAAAGCACACCTCCGGGATCCAGAGGGCACAGACCACGTGTGCCCAGCGCCCATCGTCTGTCTGCTTGAAGGCCCCCCCCTTGTTTGGGCAGAGGGCACAGTCCACGGCTCGCGAGGGTGACTGTAGGCACCGTCTGCAGAGCCACTGTCCCTCTGGGATGTAGGGCACCCCGTAGCACTCCTGATGCACAGCCAGGTTGCACATGTCGCAGAAAAGGATGACGTTGCTGTTTTGGCACTCCCCATCGTTGCAGATGCAACAGACGGCATCCTCGTCCACCAAGGCGTTTGGATCCCCCTTGTTGTGGCTCTCAAAGTAGGACTCCTTCTCCAGCCGGTCCATCAGGTACTCAAAGATCTCCTGGGGAATGGGGCTCACGCCTTCGGTCTTCCGCCGCTCATTCATGATGTCCAGCCAGATGTAATCTTCCTCGTCCATGTCGTACTCCACCTCCTCATCTAGCTCCTCTGCCGACTTCTCGATGTACCTGGAAGGACAGCACAGGAGGGTGAGGGCACGGTCAGCGAGGGCTCAGAGCTGCTGAACCCTAACTTCTGCAGGCCAAGGCTAAGTGAATGTTTAAACACTACAGCCAAGCTGTAAGTCAAAATAAAAAAACAGGGACAAGGCAGGAACATGCAGAAACAGGACGTGCTGCTGCACCCTGCACAGCACAACAGTGCATTGGGCACGACACAGACAAAATAACACTCGTCTAACAGGCAAGGCCTTGGAGACTTATGAGTGCAAGATGGGAGCCTGCATGAGCCACCAGGCAGGTGCCAGATGCTCTGGAGACAGTGGTCTCGTGCCCAAGACTCAACAGCAACCAGGCATGGACGCACCACATTTTGGTAATTCTGGTGAGGGCGGCTGCACCCTCTTCTTTTTCACTCCCAGTCGCAGGCGAGGGGATGTTACTTGGATAGGAAAGAGCTGTAACCCTGAGGCTACTGCTCCAGCGACTGACAACTGATGACAACCAACCCCGGCCATCACAGCAAGTGCACTGCAGACACCTTAAGGGGAAACTTCTTTTCCAACACCCTGACACAAAATAACATCATTATCCCATCCCTGGAATGCGGTGCCATGGGCACATGGCAACTAGGATGGCAGGGGTGGCCACACAAGCTTTACTTTAGTTCAGCATTAACTCCCTGCTTGAGGTATTACTTTGGGCCACTGCACTTGCCAAATCACACATGGGAAAACCATAGGACAACCAAGACACATTAAACCCGCAAATAGACACATCGTTATGGGTACACCTTGGTGTTGGGGGGCTCTAAAGCTATCCCAGCATACCTCTGAAGAGTGATGGGGAAGGCAGGAAGACACATTTGTTTTTTGTTATAACTGTACCAGCAAAGAAAGAGCACAGCAATACAACTCCCAGCAATGACCTAAGCAGTGACCGAGCGCTCTGCACATGCAAATATGCCTCAAAACCGGGCTGCGATGCCAGACAGAGCTCTGAGAGCCTGAAGCCATGGGATGGCCAGCTCCGCAGGACCCGGGAGAGGCAGACAGAGGCCACTTCCACGAGCCACAGACAAGCTGCCTGCACAGACTGTGGCCAATTCTGCCTCCAGACTCAGGGCACGAGTTAAGGCTGTCTGGGAGCCTCCTCACGTCCCGGCCACGGACAATACCTGTAGTAAGAGGTGGGGCGAGGTGGGGCATCTGGGGTGTCCTGCTCCAGCTCCCGGTACACCACCTCGGGGAGCTTGGGGGTGGTGCCGGCTGATGCGTTGTGGTGATGGTGGTTGGAATCCTTGCGCTTCTCCTTGTTCTTGTGCTTGCCAGATTTGGGTGGGACGCTCTGGGTCTCCGTGTTTTCCTTATTGCTCCCATTCTCGGGCACCTCCTCAGGAACCTCCTCATCCTCAGACACCACGTCGAGGTTATCGAAGATGCTGATGCGATGGACGCGGCCGTGCAGGTCCACCTCCACCATGCGTTGGGCCTGGGCATAGGTCATCACCTCTCGGCCTGGCGACTGTGAGGTCTCAGAAGGGTTGGGCGACTGCTTGTTGGCGGCGCGGGCCTGCCGCCCCTTCTTCTTGTGCTTGCGCAGGGGGGTGTG
>VZSZ01003443.1:156014-188909 GCA_013398815.1 Ibidorhyncha struthersii
CCCCCCTCCCCGCTTCCCCAGGCAGGGGTGGGCGGCAGCAGGCGGCTGGGTGCCGCAGGTGCCCACACCGGGAAGGGGGTCCCGGCTCGGCCAGGGGGACCTGCGAGGTCCTGGTTCTCCAGCCAGCGGTCCAGGAACACCGTGCTCATAGTGTGCTGCTGCCTCTCAGTCCCACGCCCCGCACGAACTGCTCCAGGAGGCCGCCGATGGCCCCCGAGGAGCTGGGGGGCACGGCCTTCAGGCCGATGGTCCGGCTGTAGCTGGCCAGAAAGGCGGAACGCACTTCTTCCAACCGGGACTCGCGGTCGCTTGCCGACACCAGCCTAGGAGAGAGCAGGGGTAGGTCAGGGACTGCAGCCACCCCTCTGCCCGTCCCAGCTCTTGCTCCTGCCGTGGGGCAGGAGGCTGGCAGCGGGGCTTGGGCTCTGCCCACAGCACCAGCAGGGCCATGGTGCTCAGACGGCTCCAGCAGCAGAGGCAGCACCAGCCCCAAAAGGCTCTGGCTACAGCAGCTGGTGCCACTACCTCCTTGGCCAACTCAACCCAATCCAACCCAACCCAATCCAACCCAACCCAACCCTCTCCCATTGAACCTCTCGCAGCCCCATCCTCCTGCTCTCCCCTGGGTCTCCTCCTTCACCAACCCCCCCGGTTTCTCCCACCATCACGCTGCTTACGAGGCTGTGGTTCATACAGAAAGTGCTGCTTTCGCCAAGCGGGTGCTGGCTGACGTCAGCCCCTGCGCCAGCTCCCTCCCCTCCTCACACAGCGTTCCCAGATGGAGCCTGTCCACATGTGCCGTGCCTGGACAGTCCTATTTGTGACCATCCCTCGCTTCCACCAGCCTCAGCCTCTCACGGTTGTGTCAGTACAGACAGCTTTAGGGAAGAAGGGGATGAGAGGGGGCAGACAAGGTGACAAAAGCCCCAAGGAGCACTCCAGCCGTGAAAAGAGGAGAGCTGAGGGGCATTTTACTTCTGCTCCCCGGCATGGCTGCTCTCTGCAAGCAGGAGGGCTGCCGGCAGAGTAGAGCATGGCTTCCCTGGGGACCTGCTCTCCTCTCCAGCTGATCCACGCACCTGGTTAGGGGTGGGGGGAAGAGAGCAGAGGGAAGGCAGTATTTTCACCGAGGGAGCAGGGGAAAGCAAGACTAGGGTTCACAGGCAGCTGTTCCAAGCGCTCTGGCCTGAATGGGTCCTTGCTGCGGTGCTTCTGCGACGTGCCGGTGGTTCCCAGAGAGAACAAGACATTCCTCAAAGGTCACTCCAAGGGCACAGCGCGAACCTTCCCCATAAAAAATTCTCTTTAATCTCTCCAGCGCCTGGGCTGGCTATAAATTGGCACAGCTCATTTGAATGGAAGTGTTAACCACCCACAGCCAACAGCTTCGGTCCGGAAACAGCAGCAAGAGGATATGGTGGGAGGCCTATAAACAGCAAGCGATGCCGAGGCAGCCAACCAGGCCGCTGTTTACAGTGTCTGATAATAAAGAGAAGCCAGAGGGCGAAGGAAAAAGGCAACATATCTAAACACATTAAAAAGATGCTTTTTTGGCAACCTAATTAGGACGTGGAACTCGCAAACCTGCTAGCATTAAAAATAAGCTACATGAAAGCAGGACTTCCTTGCACCCGAGCACAGTGATCTTAAATGTCACACGCAGAGGTAAGCGAGGGCGTGCAGCAGTTACGTCCCGCGTCTTCTGCCTCTCGCACCTCTTTATGGGGCAGATTTTGTATTTAAATGTTTAGGTTTCTTTCTTGGAGTGAGACACTCTGAGGTGCAGGGTCAAGCAGCTAGCCACGGCCCCACGCCGAGCCCCGCACACTGGCTGCACCGGTTCACTCCGAGCAGTTCAACAGGGGAGGCAGGTCGTGCTTCCTTGCCAAATCCATGGCGCTCTGCCCTGCTACACTTCCTACAGCCTGCCCGCTTGTCTGCAGCTTGGGGTGCAGGATGAGAGGAGGCTGTCAAAGCCCCACCTCAAAGTAAGCCCTGACAAGCCCCACACAAGCACAAGAAGTAGGCTGTGAGAAGCGTACCTTCACCGAGCTGCTGCCAGCTGAGATGTAAAGTGGGAACTTAAATGGAATTTAATTTTCCAAAAACTCATACTGTGCTGGGCTGTGAAAAACTAGGATAGACCCACGATGGGCTCCTGAGCAAACAGAGCTGATGCAGAGCAGAGAGCGAGTGGAGGCCCTGGGTTGAGCTCAACACAACATCCTTGGGAACTCTTCATCCATTCCAAACACTGCCTGGTCCCAGCACCCAGAGTTGAGTGGCCCCCAGCCCCTGAGCACCCACAGCTCCAATGAAGAGCTGAAAAAGGCAAAGCACTTGCAGCATCTCCTGCACATCCAAGGGAGAAGCACCACCGCTGCTCCACTCCCTTTGAACCCGCCTGTCTCAAGCAGCCAGACTCCAAACCGCATGAACTTACGGTCTCAGCACAGGCCAACTCAGAGCTCAACTTCAAACCACATTTCTCTACTGAACTCCCTATTCTGACAATAGATCCAACTCCAAGGGCAGTAACAACTTGCTGGTGATAAGCAGCCACCAAGCACAGCCAGGTTCAGGGGACAGGAAAGCAGTCATTAATTCAGATGCCTATCCTTCAGCCCCTTCTGCTCCCTCACCCATCTCCAAACAACTGCAGGAGCAGCTCAGCACGTCCTCACGAAAGGAGGAGAGCAAATCCCAGCCAGGCCATGTCTGACATCTCTCCTGATTTTTTGATCTGCCACTTCATGGCTCTTGTAGCTTTGCCATAATTTGGGGGCAGCTGCTCTGCTCAGCATCACAACACAGAGCCACACGAGAAGATGAGCCAGGGCAGCTAGCCTGCCTCACAGGAGATGTTGGTTTTCACGGCACTTGCCCTCTGCCTCCAAAGCACGTACTTGGATCTCAGTAAGGGACCGCAAGCGTTTGGCAACACAACTCTAGCACAGCTAGCGGCAGCCCCTGATCTGCCATTTCAGTTTTTTGATTGAGAGTATGCAGCCTGAAGGCACAAGCCAAGGTTCTCCTCTAACAGCAATTAAAGCGCATCTCCTGTCTTTCAAGCTTCCAGAGAGGCAGCTTTCTATATGGGGAGGAACATTTGCCTCCCAGCCATTTCACATGGCAGGATGCAGCAGGGTGCAGGGTGTCTGCTGCTCCACACTGGCCAGACGCAGCACTTGCAAATGATGCTGCATGTGATCAGACAAAAATTGGGGCAATAGAAGGAAAGCCCCTCTCTTACTGCAGCAAGGATCTGACCTCAGCGGTGAGATAGAGATGAGCAAGATCCAGAAGCAAGAAAATCTGGGTTACCAGTCCTGTCCTGACAAGCATGCATCCTCAAATGCACTCTATTATGCCCAAATTCAGTGTCTTCAGGGAAGAGAGAAAAGCCTTCTCTTCCTATAGAAAGCAAAGTGCCCCCCCCTGTCATTAGGCAGAGAAGATGCTGGTTTCTTTCTGAGTTCAGCATAAGCAAAGAGCACTCAGTGACTGAATTTGTGGACAGAAAGCATCAAAGAAGGGAAGACGGGACAGCTTGTTATGGGCTCCCAGGCTTCTTCGAAAGTGCCAGGGTGATAAAGTTCCAGCGCTTGCCGCCAGCCGAGAGACCCAAGGAGAGATCCTGTGTTTAAACACACTTACAGGCAAGTGCTAGGGAACTCATCCGGAAAGCTGCAAGGGAGAGAGGCGTCTGCGCTCAGGATTGCCTGCTCCCGAATACTGCCACACCCTGTCACCATCTGCCAGCTGCCAAAGTCTGTGGAAACGGAAGATCCGGGCAGAGAATGGTCCGCCGATCTGGGGCAGAGAGAGAGGGAGACGGCGCGATCAGTCAGGTCATTCAGCCACATGCCTTTCACTAATGCTGGTGCCAGGAACCTGCCGGGCTGACTGCCAGCGGCACCTGCGCCAGCAGCTTTGACACTCGGGGACCAGGGTGCAACACGCAGCTCTGGCTGGGCCCCAGGCCAAGCCTTTCCTTTGAAAGCAAGGGGAGGGCCAAGCTGGCCAGGGCCGACAAAGCAGCAGGAGCGCACCAGGAGCCGGACAGGACAGAGCCAGCAAGAAGCAGATGGCCATGCAGAACTGTGAAACCCGTCAGCAAGATGCAACGGCACATCCTGCCCCAAATCCCTCACAGATGTGGACACTGTGCTGTACAAGGGGCATCCCCCTGATTGCTTGTTGTAGCTGTTAGCATGTCCCGAGGCAGCAGCAAGGCCTGACGGAGAATCACGCTTGTGACTTGGTTAGTGCCGAGGAAGATTCTTGGTCCGGTAGCCGTTAGAAAGCAGATCACTCCTCCTGAAGCATTAACACCAAATCTGAACACAGCCAGTCACTGCTCAAGACATCCCCAGGGCCTCCCCCCAGCATCTGAAGACCTTTTAATTCATGTGTTAGATGAACGGACTGCGCCAGAAAACAGGTGGCAAAACATCTTTAGGATAGGAAAAATAGCCAAGGGAGGAGAATTGTTTGATGCATGCAACCTCCCACCAGGAAAGGAGGAAGCATGAAATCTGGTAAGTGAACCTGAGGAGTCCCTCCAAAATCTGAGAGAAGAGGGCACAATCACTTGAGACGAACCCAGAGCTCTTGGTTTCTGGGGAGCAAGCAATTACTGTGTCCTGCTGCACAGCAGAGCGTACATAGCTGGAAGCACAGCCTGTGGCAGAGCTACTCAATTACACACTACCAAGATCTTCTGGATAATTTATCTGAGATCTGCTGGGCAGATAGCAGTGCACCAGCTCCAGCTCTGCTGGGCCAGGTACTCGCACGCTGTCTTCACAGCTAAGAATAGCAGTGGCGCACTGCAGCTGCTCCCCAAGAGACCAGGAGAACAGCCAGAAAGACAGGATCTCCCACAGCAAGAAGGACCTCAGCGAGACTGGGAAGCAAGGGTGGGGGGAGATGCACAGCAGGAAACCTATTTGCAATCTTGATCTAATTCCAAGCCTGCCATTTAACTAGTCTGATCAATACGGCCAAGTTTGAGAAGGCTGAAACGTGGTCCTGAGCTGGCTGCACAAGTGGAGAAGGGGAAGTCACACAGCTCCTTGCATGTCAGCTTCCCATCACAGTGTTGACGTTCCCGCAGCTGCCGTTTGGGGGTAACACCATTGTTTGGACGTTCAGGGTCTGGAAAGGCATCACAGCAGAAAATGGGAAGAGCAGAGCTTCACCTGCTGTGTATAGCTCCTGTTCGCTGGCTGCTCGATGAACTGAGTGAGGTTCAGAGAGGTGCTGTGAGTGCTAAGTACCAGGAGAACACCTTCTTGCAAAAAGCTGGTTTTCCTAAAGCACGTAACACTGTAGTCGGAATGAGGGCATTTCATTGAAAGTGGAACTGCAGCATATACTCTTAGAAAGATCTTTTGGAGATCAAACAGGGATAACCTTCCCTGGGATGCAAGGAATTCATAAGGGAAAGGGAGCAGCTGTTCAGTGACATCTACACCTCTCCTTGCCTTTGGAAGATAAAGCCAAGGAAGTCAGCACGACGAAGGAGAGCAGGCAGAGCATTTGGGCCCAGAGTATGGTGCCATGCTGGAAGCACAGCGGGAACAGTGCAGGAGGCCAGCGAGAAGCATAGAGGAACACTGCTTCAGTGTAGAGGGAAGAGGAGGATGTCACCTCCCTGACAGTACAGCACAGACAGACAGGAAAAACAGGAGTGTCACACACAGTGACAAGAATTTGAGCTAAAGCAGTAAAGAGGTCTCTGGGCAATGGGCTTGCGCTGAAAAGTAGACAGGGACATGATTCTGCCAGAACAGTAACAAGTTGCTGAACAGAGGATAGGTTTGGGGCCAGGCAGAAACAAAGGTTTCCAAGAGGGCAAGTCTGGATGGTGGAGGAGGGCTTGGGCTATGGCAAGGTCTCCAAGTGAAGGTGAACAGAACTGAGCAGAGTTCTGCAGTTCTCGCAAAGGGAGAGTAGTATCAGGAGCCTGACCAGGAGACACTGCCCATGTGGCAAGCAAGGAGTAAAACATGATCCAGGGCCAGAAAAATGTCCCTCTGCCCAGTATCATCAAGCACACCAGTCTGATAAGCCCATGCTAAAGCAGGTGAGCAGAAAATTGTTTCCTGCTTTGGGTGTGAGGCCTCAGCTTCCAGCTGCTGGTCATCTTCCATGCTTGTCAGCTAAGATTAGACTGATCTTACACCACCTCTTGGAGGTGGATCAAATCACCTCTTGAATCGTTTCTTGGACAGGCTGATAAGAGCATCATGTACCTCCCACGAGACTGACTCAGTGGCTCTCTACCCCTCTAACTCTTCGTGGAGTCCCCGACCCTGTCAAGCAACTGTGCAAACTTAGTCAAGTTACATGTAACCTAATAGCACAGGAGTCTAGAAGTTCAAGACAGCCAATTCTGTGCCTTGCCTCCAGGCAGCAGAATAAACACTTGTCGATTAATTGAATAAACTGATTGACTCTGCAATGAGTCCAGGTCATCTCTCTCCTGGCTTAGATATCTGAGCCTAGCCAGCAGAGCTAGGATATCGTGGCAGACTTTACCCTCTATCCCCAACGCCTTCTCAAGGGAGGCTCCTGAGGAAGTGTCACAACCAACAAGCATCTTGAACAGCCTCGAGAGACAGCAGGGGCCAAGGCTGGGTGAGACAGGCGAGAAAGGCACAGCACAGGAAATCTTGCGTTTGTGCTGCAAGGGCAGCAGAGCTTCTTAAAAGCTGAGCTTGGCTTGAGACCAAGACCAGATTTCTAGAGTGATTGTATCCCAGTGCAATCCAGTCAATGCTAGAGGTGAAAGTCTTCCTGTTATTTCAATCCCTGAAGGCTCCTTGAAAAGTCTTGCTGCGGAGGCCCAATAAAGGCTTCAAGTGAGGCCCCCAGAGCAAGTTTGGTCTGCTGGGACACCAGGACCAATCCCCAAGCCTGTGAGAACAGCACGTTTGCAACACATTACAGTCATGCCAGAGGCTGGCTAGCTGTGAGGGCAGTGCAGAGGGTCACAGGAAGCAGCCGGACAGCTACAGCATAGCTGACATGGTTTGGGGAGATGAGATAGAGCAAGTTTTCAAGTCGCTGTCTCTGCCACAGACATCTAATGGCAGACAGAAAGAGAATGAAAGTGAGCTTCACACACCCACCTCTTCACGTCCACGAGTGGGAAGAAACTCCCTCAAAAGTGCAAGATTAACAAAATTAGATTAGCAAAACAGAGATGAGCTGCAAGCTGTTCCTTCACACAAGGAAGGACCTCTAGCAGGCCATAAACTGGCAACTCCCAGCCTGGAATAGTTCCTTTTAATTAGGTCAGTGCTTCCCATGCAACATGCTGCACAAGACGAGTATTTCAGAGCACACGGACACTCACCTACCAGAGGAGAGCCAATACCGGAGGCAGAGCAACAGTCAGGGATCCTTCCCTTTCTTAATACGTAACCGAGACAAGTGCCAAGTGCCAACAGCTAGGCTCTCATCCTGCCCTGTGCTGCCCCCGCTTACCTGCCATATTTCTACACACCTAGGACCATTTGGGAAGCAGCTCATTTGCCAGCATATGGTCTGTGCCTCAAATTGAAGCGTTAAGTAGGTACCGTACGCACAGGCAGACTGTGGCAACCTGGAGTAAAGGGCAGCCCTTCCCACCTTTGCGTGGGAAATGTTGGCAAGGAGTACTTGGCAGAGAGCTGTACTGAGAGCCCTGGCTGAATCCCAGGCAGCTATCTACAGGCTGTGTTAGTGCCGTAACAGCCTGAGCAGCCAGTCCTCTGTGAGCACAACCGTTTTTGATTACAGCACAGTCATGTGTCAGCCAGCAAGCCCATTTTGTGGCATAGTCGTGCAATAATTCCACAAAACATTCCTGTAAACAATTCCTGCCCTGCTGCGGTCACTATTCCAAGATGTCACATCACAGATACAGCTTCCAAGCCAGGTGGCTGTAAGGAGCAAGACCCATACTGTGCATGCAGTCTTATCACTATCCACAAAACCCCCAAAGCCGAGAGAGAGCAGCTTCTCTGTCCCTTTCTGTGCTCACTACACTCCCTCTAGACCCACAGCTGAACCATCTCAGCCCTTTAAGTAAGGGTGTTCTCTGTGGCTGTTGACCAAAGCAGATCCTCTACAATTTAACTCCTGCAGATCTTGACTCTTCAGATCTCAGTACTTTGGGTTTTGTTTAATTGACTTAGCAAAAGCACATTCAACCAAAGATTATCCAGCTGCTAATCCACATTAGTGCAATGTGCATACATGCTAAATCCCTGACACAGATACAGGGCTTTTCTGCAGTGTCATGGGACACTTAGACTATTAGTGTCAAATGCAAACACAGAACATAGTTTGCAAGCTGCTACCCACTCGCACACAGGGATTTCCAGTCAATGCATGCGATCTGCCATGCTCAGAGCTCTGTTTGTAGAACGAGAAGCACCTTGTTCTACTCTGCAAATAATCTATGCAGTGTCTTCATGCATGTTTGCCCTCAGCAGATGTGAACTTACCATCATGTTGGGATAAGCTAGAAAGACCACTAGGAATTTGCCTTTGCACTGCTTTGCCTAACAAGAATCATCCCAGGATTTACGGGTACCCAGGACCTCTGGATCAGAGCAGGACTCAGAAGATGGGCTGGTGAGGCGACGGAAGTAGCAGACTGCTGACATGGCCTGGCCAGGAGAGGGGCTTGGCTCCCACTGGCCAAATTGGCATTTGTGACTCTTTCCTTTAGGACACCCCAGTTCCCCTCCCAGGCCCCGCTCACCTCTCTCTGCCGGCTTGTCTGCCCGTTCCCTCTGGAGCTCCCCTGCCGGCCAGCGCACGGACTGGGCTGTTTACATGAACTACCTGAAGGGTGCCTGCTGGCATTTCACAAGCAACCATTTTTCCTCAACTGCTGCTGCAGTGGTTAAGTGTTTTGTTGCTATGGCCACACAACCAGAAGATTAGGAAGTCAAGTACAGTAGTTTCTTCATCTTAAGAGCCTTCGGTGTTAACCTTCCAGCAGTACCATAGAGATAAAGGTATTTTTGGCACCATGATCAGTCTCTGTGCTCCAGCCTTTCCATTCCTGTCCCACCTTTTTTCAGGGAGTGAAGGGAGAGAATTTACCTCTTCCTTCCATCACAGACACACTCCTCCTCCACCCAAGACAGGACTCCTCCTTTCCTTCAGGATGGAAAATGGTGGCTGAAGGTACTGTCATATCCATTACCTGCATGGAGCTTCACCAGACAAATTCAGACTAACACAGCCTGAGCAGGCAGACCAAAGCCAAGTGGAGTGATAGAAACCCTTTCTCTGTCTAGGGGACAAAATGTACTACGTTCAGACCCCCAAAAGTGCAAGCCATGTCAGCACCTGACAAGGCAACGCATTGTTCAAGTCCTCAGCTAGCAGAGCCGTTAACAGTGTTATATCCCAGGGAAGGCGGACAGGGCACAGACCACAGTTTGGCTGATTTGGCAATGGACTAGGAGGCGAAGGAGCATGAACGTGCCGGAAGACTTGGTTTGAAAGAGAAACTTGATTCGACTGTTGCCTTGACAATTCCACCCACTCCCTGCAGGGTCTCTTGGCTTATTTCCTCCAGCCTGAACACTGAGAGGAACAGAGGAAATCCAGGTGACACCAGAGTTGGAGAGCATACAGGTGTACACAGTCTTCAGCCAGCACGAGTGTAGCAGGCTAACCATCTCTGCATGCAGCTGACTTCACTGCTTTGGCCTCACAACTAATTCCCTTCTCCTGTCCTCTTGGTTTCAGGCTGTGCAAAAGGTTTGCTCTCCTTCTATTCCCTATTCTGCCCTCAAGCACTTTTTTGCCACAACCCAGCCCTTCCTGCTGCCATGTTCACAGAAGTTAACAGGGACTGGGGGTGGGCTGCTGCAACTTTGCTGCATTGAAGGATTATAAAGGCTTTTTGCCATGGTAGAAGCTATCATAAAGGTCAGAAAGAAATGTTTATAGTGGAATTCACAGAATGTTTATCTCTTACAGTGACAGAATACTGCAACTCCTTCTCGGGTTACTTACTGGGCACAGGGAAAAGCCATCCCCAGGGACTCTGGCCTGGCAGTAACACATTTCCCCACTATGCTTGCCTGCTGCCTTCAAGCCCTTGGGGTGCCTGTTCCGAACACCTGACACCACTGGGCACTAATAATCCAAACGCTTACAGACACCTCATCCAGACACAGCCAGGGAAAAAGATAATTGCCGGCTTTACAAACTCTGAGCCCCTGGAACGCAAATCCCAGGGACTGTGTGCTCAGCCCCTCCCTGCGGTGCTGTTCTGCCTACTCTGTTTTTCCTCTTTGCTCTCGCAGAGCAAAGTCCAGCTGAAGCATTATAAACAGCTTCTTCCACAGCACGGCTGCAAACCTGCTGCCAGCTCAGCGCTGAACAGCCCGTCAGGTCTTGTGAATGGCAGGAGACCACACATAGGAACTGTGGCATTGCCGTCATGAACAAAAGCAGCCCCCAAGACACGCTGTTTTTTCTTCCATATTTTGCCCTCCTCTTAGGAAAATTGTTTCATCTTACAGAGAATGTAGAGGTGGGCCCGAGCAACAACTCAGAAACATCCTATTGAGCTCTTCCCCAGGGAGAACAGTTCACATCACTTATGAAAACTGTCAGACAACAATTCTTCTCTGGAACCAAGAAACTCGGTAAGAAAGTCTTATAAAATTTCAATGCTTTACTTGTTTGTCATTTTATTTTCCATGTGTGATGAAAGTACTAAAATTTGGCTGGTGGCTGTTTCTGAAGGGAATCACTAGAAAAAGCCTCATCAGAAAACCTGTGGAGACTACACAAGCGTTTGATGCTGTTAACAGCAACCTCTTATCTAAGAGTCTCTTTATCCCCTGTTGGCCTAAACACATGGTATTTGCTCCACAGGCTCTGTTCTTTCTTCCCTAGCCTAGCTCACTGCTCTGCTTTGCCCTACCACAGCATCAGACTCCAGAAGGGTGCCAGAATATCCTTTGTTATGGCATGAGATTAAGCTCAGGTCCAGGGTCCCCATTCCCCGGTTGCACAGTGGGAATGTACAGCTTTCTGGGCAAAATCCTTTGCCCCAGCACAGTGGTCACAGCTTGCTCGCAGCATCTACCTCTGCTTGCCACTAGCACCCAGAGTTTTTCCACCCTGCAGCGTCAGGAAGGTCAGCAGGTGGAAATGGGGACAGGACAGACGCAGAGTGAGGTCTGCTTGGTTTGAAAGGCTTCCTCCCCCACACAACATAGCCATTTCAAACCCCTGTGGATGCATTTGAGAGAGAAAGTGCTATGAGCTCCAAGCATGCAGGATGCAGAGATGCCAGAGCTCGTGGAGTTGAGGCATGCGCTGAGGACAGGCAGAACAGACACCTAGCTGTTATGGGCACAGTTCCTCACTCCTCTAAATGGGCTGAGGCAGAAGTTTCTGTGTTTAATGGCCAGCATTTTACACAAGGTCAGGCTAGAGATGAACAGGCCACCTGAGGCCTGTTTGTAGATACAAACCCATGTGCTCCAGGGTTCTTAATGCCACACGAGCGCGGCCCTGCACTCCCTTTACCAGACACTCGCTTTGCTGCGAAATACTCTACTGTCCCACCTCACCTGGATCTGGGCACTTCCAGTGGGCTGCTTCCAATCCTCAGGAAGTTATCAGAATGGGTTGATGAGGAGGAGCTGGAGGACTTGACTTCGACCATCCCTGTGGAAGGCAGCCTGTCTTCAGCCTGCTGTGCCCTGCTCCAGAGCACGGCTTGTGGTGACGATGCACAACTCTTCCTCCTGTGGGATGGAGGACTTGGGTGAGAAAGCTGGCTTTCCCACGTACTGCAAGTAGGATGCCTTTCCACAGCAGGTTTGATTTTACCCCAGCAGCTACAAGCTCTTGTTCCCACTGAACTTGCCCTCCTCCCTCCCAAAGAACCATGAGTCACGGGTGGTACACTGAGCTCAACCCATCTTAGCCCATTCTTTTATAGATCACCATCCACGTGACCTGGAAATCAGAGACAGGAGAATGCATCAGCCCACACACATACACCGATTGCTTTGTTTAGTCTGGCTGTAAAAATGCCTCAAGCAAGGGGCCTCCCAGCAGGGAAAGACCATTTCAATCTGCTCTAAACTCTACAGAGTGTGTCAGCCAAAGAGCTCAGCCCAGGTGGGTGTTTGTGCATGCTGATGAGGGTGACAGGGACACATCACCAGTGTTATTTTCCCTTTAGGAGATTCCCTTCAGGTACTACTGACCACGTGCTCAGAGCTGACAATCACTCTAGATGTAGGTGCGTTTCAGCCCTCTCCCTGTCTGTGCTGACAGCCCAGAACTGCTCTGGCTTCCCTTCTAGCCAGCACATTCAGATGGGTGTGATTCACTGTCCATTGCTGCATCAGGCCTAAGCTCACAATACCATCCAGCTACATGCCAAACAGGCACACATATTTGGGACTAACCCACGTCACTGCTGCTCCATGTTCAGAAGATTTTCTTTCTTGCACTGTGTTGTGTTTTTTTTTTTAATCTGGAAGAGCATCAAGAATTTTTCCCCTTCCAAAATGACAGTGAATTGGGCAAAGACCTCTCTATGTACACAAGTAAAAAAGAAAAGTCTCAAGCAAACAAACTCAAGGAGAAAAGGTGCTGTTCTTCCTGGAACCTGGAAGGGCACCTCAGACTTGACTGAGATCTCAAGCACTGTCAGCAAGTGCAGCTAAAGACAGGCTCATTGTACAGTGGGAAGCATAATATCCTCTCTTCACTTCTTGAAGTATGTCCACCCTCAAACATCACACCACAGCCTCTCTCAAGCATTATTCATCTCATGTTATCATAGCTGCCAACATCTCCAAGCACAGCCTGCAGAAACAGGCTTGTACAGCTAAAAACCAAAAGCCTCTCCCTGCAAGGAGACCTCGAGGCCACCTGTTTTCAGGACAACACAATGAAGCACATCCCCTCCTCTCCCCCATCACAGTATGCACAGTCCAGCTTGTAGCAAGCCCTACCTGTTCTCCAGGCCATGCAGCCCCAACAGCCTACAGCAAGACATCCGTGACCAGTGCCCCGACTAAGCACTCATGGCAAGGCTCACAATCTTCCCTTCCCCAAGCTCATGCCCACAGCATGGGCCCAAACCATCACCATGGTAGCAGCAGCTAACCCCAACACAACCTGCTGTCTCCAATAAGAATGAAAGCAAACCAGACTTAGAAAACATGTCACAAAATCAAGCCCTGATACACACAAGTGCAGCAGATCTCTTCCAACATGCTCTGGCCACTTCACATCTTCTGAAGATTACATGTAGTTCTCATGCTGCAGGATCTATAGTCTGTATCTCCTGAGCACTCAGAGCAACATAAACGCTTCCAGTTTACTACCCTGTAGCCAGGCAAGTGGAAAGTTGTTCTCTACTTGCTGCAGTCACTTTGCTGTGGATAGGCAAGCGCTGTGTGTTAGAGGACTCTGTGCTGCTCACTTGCCAAACGCAGTTTGGGGCTCCCCATCTCCGTTTTGTGATTCAGCGGGAAGATACTCTCTTCCCCTCTTCAGCATTTTATAAATTGAATCACAATGTGCTTTAGAAAGGCTGCTGCCACTAGCATGGCTGCAGGCTCAGTCCCAGAGGACTTCAACTGCCTCCAGCACAACCCAGATTTAATTTAAAATAATTGCAATATAAAATAGCATTTTCACATCTGCTATGGGAGAGGAGAGAAAAATTAAACTGAGAGGGGCAACCCTCCAGAAAGGTTCCAAAATCCCCAAACAGCACCAGAAACTGCACAAGCAAAGCACAACACCCGTCCCAGAGCAGCAGAGTCACCAGACACCTTCCCCAGTTCCCGCTTCCAGACAGCCACCTCCATCCCCAGGTGAGTCCTGTGTGACCCTCGATCAATAGGGAGCACCAAGAATTTCATATTCTCCCCCAAGAAGTATCTCTAAGCAGCGCTGTAGATAGCAACCTGCTTTCAGCTCCCACACCTTGTGCTATTAGAGGTGCTAAAGTTTAGAGGGGATTCTTGTCCACCCAGCCCACCTTCCACTAACTTCAGACACTCCCCTGTATCTCTTCCATATGCTGATTAAGCTTGATTTTAGGGCAGCTAAACTTTGTCTCCACTTTTCCCTGTGGAGGCTGCTGTCAAATGTAATTTTTTTAGCAGTTTGGAATCATCTTTTAAGAGTAATGAAATCCTTTCTGGATGAAGTTTAACAGCAAAGCTGGTGAAAATGAAACAAAGCTGCTTTACTCTCATCAGGGGACAAACTTCAGGAGCATTCCCACAAAAACCTGACACACTCATTAACGTGGTGGTCTCCAGTTTTTGGTGCAGAAGTTCTGTAGCACAAGTTGCAGCAAAGCCTCTGACAGCCAAATCCCTCCCTCCACTGTAAGGAACCCACACCACAGAGAGCAGACCTGGAGGGCGAGGGACTTCAGAAATATCTTTTCTCCCATGCTCAGGAGCCTGTTGTTTTTGTTTTGCAGCCCACTGAGTGGTTATGTCCTCACCATGCTGCTTGAGCCTGTGCTCCTGCTGGCATCAGCTCCACTGCTTCATAAGTGAAGCTCCCAGCTGCTCCAGGAGAACTTTCCATCCCCAGGGAGAAGTCGCTGCTCAGACTTGTGGTGCTGCCTCGGTCTCTCTGCTCTAGAGAAAAGAAAACAGAACTACCTGAAGGCCAACTTGGTCTTGCTCGCTTTCTCTCCCTTTAAGCAATACACTTCCCATGCGCCCTGGGGCCGCGTTCTTTCGAGGCCCCAAGGGAAGCATACCCATTTGTAGTCACCTTGATGCTTGGAACCCAAACCCCCAAGCGATCAACCATTACCAGCACCCAGGGGTGCTGACGCTGGGCAGCAGCACTCACTGAGCATGCAGATTTCTTCCAGGGTGAAGCCAGGTGGCAAACTCTTTCTTCTGGGGAAGGAAAGACAAAGTTACCTCGGTCACGCTTCAGGGCTGCATGGAGGCTGGCCATAGCCAGATCTCTGTAGCACACAGCAGGTCAGAGCAGCGGGCAGTTAGCTGTGCAGGGGCAGAGGGGAGGGGATGGGGCTGGTGTGCAGTATCCGACCCTCCTAACAGTTCCAGCCCACACCCCCTGTGCTTTGAGAGTGGCAACAGGCTGCAGGCAGACATGTGCTTATTCAGAACCTGCAGGGTGGGCTTTGCTTCTTTCTGCCCCTCCTGAAATAGGAAGGGGTTAATGTTCAGTGGACTGTTAAAAACCAGCCAACCCTGCTCCCCCTAGCAGTGCCTGATGGAGCTTGCTTTGCAGCCTGTTTGAGCCAGAGCACACATCTCTGGGTTCACCCGTGCTAAAGCAGCCATGGACAGTTATTAAGCAGAGAGCACGTTTCAGCATGGACAGTTTTTCAGAGAAAAACGTGGCACCTCACAAGCCTCGGCCCCATTTTGCAGCCTTCAGAGTGCAGAATAAATTAAAGAAAACTGGGCCAGGACACCAGGGCTTCCATCTCCCCAAAGGAACAGCACTAACAAGCTCCCTGGCTCTGCAGCCCATGCAGCAGCAGGCACAGGCTCCTTACCTCTGCGACTTCACAGCAGAGAACTCCTCAGAGGTGATGTGCTTCAGAAAATTGAAGCAGAAAAAGAAAATCTGAGCAAAGGGAGAGAGAAGAGCGGTTCAGGAATGAACCCGAGGCTCCATGCAGCCTCTTATCTTGATGAGGAGGTGCTGGCAGGAAGGAGATAGCAAGAAATCTGCAGCTACCAGCCTCCAATACGCCATGGGCTGCCACCATCTCATCCTGGGCCTTCTCTTACACGTTAAACTGACACTCTGTTCCCTGCCACAGAGAGGCCCAGAAAGGAAGGTGTGCAACAAGTCTCCTTATCAATGCCTTGCACACATGCCACAAGCACACGGCGTGTCCTTATGCCATCAGTGCAGAATGGAAAAGAGATGGCCCCCAGCAGCTGCTTATACACCCAGGTAAGCAGCAAACCCAGCAGGGTTAGAGCCACGTGCTCCACCTTGGCATCACAGCTGCATCACATCTGGAGGCATGCAGTATCTGCAGCATCCGTGGTCTCAAGCTTGCGCCCTGCCACGCACCAGTCTGCTCTGTGTCATTCACCTCGCTGTGCTGCTGCCACCCCATCTACCTGCACAAACCCGAGTCCTTCTCCTCCTGCGGCGGGGAGCAGGGAGTGCTAGTGGCAGCCATGCACCCCATCTCCTGTTCCAGCTGCTGACTCCACCCTTGGTCAAGCAGGCACCAGAGCAGAGATGCCGGGCGTGAACCAGGGGAGCTCTGGGTAAGGAATGAATGGGAAGAGTGACACTAACATAAGGGTCCTAGACCCCTGAGATACGGAAAACAGGCCAGGGTCCTGGCTCTGCATTCTGCAGGGGGGTGATGCTGTTCAGAGGCAGGGGATCCTCTAATAAGATGAGAATCTGGGGAGCAGGGGATTAGCAAAAGGGTTAGACGTACTCCCCACCTCTTGATCTCTATCCAAAAATGATATTGCAGCAAACTGCAACTATTGTCAGAGCAATCACTTTTTGCTGTTAAATAGTGAAAGATTTGAACAGAATTAGTTCCGCTAATCTTAACTGCCTCCTAGACCCATCTGTGCACCCAGAGATGCACCCCATCAAATACACACACCGGAACCAGCACAAGCTGCTCCGTGAGCCCACGATGACACACAAGCCACACGCAGCTGCAGCACCCAGGCAGGAGGGCTGGCACTCAGGACATGCACACAAGACTATACAGCTTTATTTTCAAGCTCCCAGGAGTTGCATGCCTTAAGCATCCCTTCTCATTGCTGAGTGCAACAGCAAGTCCTGGCACCCTTTCAGCAGGGGCCTGAACACTAATGACACAGCAGGGAAATGGGCAGCGCTGACACCCACCAACCAAACTGCAGCCTGAGAGAAAAGCATTCCCACAACTTATGCATCAGGAAGTGACGGGGCAAGACTCCCACCTCATATTTCCAGCACCTGAACAATCTTTTTGGATCCCAGCCAGACCTCTATTACCAGAAGGAGGCAGGGAATGCCGCTACTGTAAACGAGTACCCCGAGAACAAAAAGCAGTGCTCAGCCACTGCCCCAAGCCAGGCACTCACCTCTTCTCCTTTACTGAGTCGATCAGCTAACATGTGCCTGGAAAGAGAGCAAGGGAAGCTCAGTCACATACTGGAAGCCAGAATCAGCAGAAGAGCACAAGCTGTGAAGAACAGGCAGATGCCTGAGCCTCCAGGTGAAAAAAGGCATCATCCCCTCTTGTCATAGGTCATTGGGAGCTGCCCCAACATCCACCTTTGATTGTGAGCAAACACCAAATATGACGCCCTGAAGGTTTCTCGCCTCTGCACAGGGATGCATATGCAAGTAAAATTTGGTGTGCCTACCCAAAGAGAAACCAGTCATAGGCCACTGTCAGGTAGAGAATCTCAGACGGCTCCAGGGATGTGTGGATCAGCCCATCCTGCAAAACAAATAAGAACACCCTTCAGGCAGCAGCCCTAGGGATCGGGACTTAGGAATTCATGATCTACTGAAAACCATCATGGTGATCCAAGACGCCCACCTGCCTGAGATTCCGTGCCTGATGGCAGGAGAGCATGTTGGCCTCCATATCAAAGCAAATCCATGCCCTCTCTGAAGCCAAGATAGTCAAAAGGAACATTAACTGCTCCATCACCACTTCCTGGTGACACAGTCACTCACCCTCCGAGCCATCACCCCCAGAAGCAAAGCAGGTCAGCCAGGTACTCACAGCCCATAAGGAGAGGCGCAATAAGGAGATGAAGAGAGGAGTTCGATCCCAGCCGGATATACAGTGCACCAGGAGCCCACTGTCATCTGTTCCAGGCAGGGGTAGGAAGGAGAAGGAAAAAAAGGATATTCCACCAAGAGCAATGACTTTTCTTTAATGGCAAATCTGTAGAGACCAGCTACCCTCCATCCCCACAGCCCAGGCTCAAGAGCAGAGCTCAGCCACCAAGCCAGGACATTTTGTCTTGAATACGGCAGCCAACAAATTGCTCAGAGTGTCCTAGGTTGTCAGCAGTCCCAGCTGATGTGCTGTCCTGGTCCTGACAGCTGCTGAGGACATGAAGTCACTAGGTATGAACATCACTTTGCTACCCAGAACATACACTTACTCAGTTGCAACCCACTATCACTATCTATTCCCACATCAGAGCGAAAACTGCTCCGACTGAACACTTTTTCAGTCTCACCAACCTTCCTACTGATCCACATTGAGCAGAGGCACACAAAGGGCACAACTCCCATGCTCTCCAGAAAACTAAGTGTGTCCCAACACAAGTACTGCAGGAGCGTCTGTAGTTGGCCGTGTAGTTGCCACAGCTCCATCTATCCAGCAGCACTAGGTACAAAGTCACAGTGCTTAGAGGATGCCAACATAAAGCAATACACACACTTTGATGAGTTGGGGTGGCTGTGATGACTGAGGGTGAAAGGGGCTCCTAAATAGGCACCTAATGAGACCCTGGGTTGGGGGCATAAAACACAGATGTCCAGTAAAATAAGAGACAGAGTCAACAAGCAGAGGAACAAATGCTTCTTCCCTTCAGCTTTAAAGCAGTAAAACTTCAGGTAAAGTGTTCAGATACCCCTCCACTCTTGGGAAGAGAGGGTCTTCAAAGGATCAGCAAGTCCCTCTCTAAGAGGGGAGCTGGAGCCCTGAGACGCTAGGACAATCACCCCATTTTGAAGGGAGAGAAGCAAAGCTCTCTATAAAGACTTGTACTAATACTATCAGCTGTTCTTCTGGAGAGAGCAACTGCTCCAGTTGACTGTTTGGAGCAAGGAGTTTGCCATACCATCACTATTGATGATGGAGATCAGCAGCTTCAGGTAGTTCTGTGTTTGTTGCACAAGGTCCCAGCTCTGCAGAAAGAGAAATGTTGACGGTAAGGTTCTGCCCGCAGCAAAAGGCTGCTTTGCAGTTCAGAGCCCACCATGCTCTCGGCTTCTTTATTCTCCAGAACAAGAGCGAAGCAGAAATAACCCCGTGGCCATTCCTCAGAGGGACAGACTCCCTTGGTGCTCTAATCAATCCCCCCATCCTCTGCAAAAGGCACTCTGGGACAACAGACCAGGCAGGGGAAAAAAAGAAAAAGAAATGTAACAGGCCATCTCTCCTGTCTGCATGGCTGGCACAGAACCTGCAGCCATGCGGCCCCAAAGCTCCAAGTGGACCATGCTCAGAGAGACTAACGTGAACCAGCAAACACCTGTGGAGCACTGACCCAGTTCTGCAGCCCCCCGCATGTGTGCACTTTACCAAATGGCTCATCAGCCATGTTCCAGCTGTGTACGTGATGCAAGTAGCATGATGGGGTGAGCGGGCCAAGGTCAGCAGCCCGTTCCCACAACCCAAGCACTTTGCTCAAAACATTCTGGCTCTGGTAAACGGCCCCAGCAGGCTGCCTGCAGAGGCCGGACCCACTCCCAGCTGCTCCAGACAGGCACCGGACTTCTGCAGTTACACCCAAGTAGCAGCAGCACCACCGAAGGGCTCCAGCACCACAAGAGATGCAGGTGAAAAACATCAGAACAAGCTCAAGCATGTCACACTCAACCACTGTGTCGTGAGATGATGCAGGGAATTTCAGTGGTCTGATCAGAGCCAGAACTAGCTCAAGGAAAATAGGATAGCACTACCAAGGAAAAGGCAAGGAGAGGGACATATGTTTCATCATGATAGTGTTAGTGGTATAAATGACACCTGACCACCAGCAATAGAACGCTTGCTGTGTGCACATGTGCATGTAACCACACTTAAGGCTACTGTCAGACAAAGAACATATTGCTCTGCCATGAAGCCGGTACAGCAACTGCAGAGTAGGGAGATGGGGAATACACTCAGCCTGGGGCAGAAAAACACATACTTCCAAAGTCTATCATCTGCCTAAGTCAACCCAATCTTGTGCTTATGCCAAAAGGAATCATCTAGTCATCCAGTCTGATCTCTCTACACCACAAACCACAAAGTTTTTCTCAGCTGCCCCAAATACAGCATGAAGCTTGCATTTGGCTACATTCCTGCCCAGAAAAGCACCTCAACTAGGGGTGGCAGTTCATCACTCCTTTAGCAGCATGTTCCAACAGATCATCCTCAAAACTAACATGCTGCTTTTCCTTATTTGAAGCTCTGATTTCAGAGCGTAGACATTGCTTCCTGTGCAGCTTTTTCCCTCAGACTGAAGAGCGCTTTCGAATTAGTATTTTCTCCCTGCAAATGTACTTACACATTAATCAAGTCAACCCTCCATCACATTTGTGATTAGCTAACCAGACTGAGAACTTCAGCTTTAAGTGAAGCACCATCTCCAGTTGTCAGATCATTTCTGCATCTATTTATTACACCCTCTTCAATTTTTAATATCCTTATAAAAATACTAGCTGCTCAGTATTCTAGTGAGAAAGTTTCCAGCCACAAACAAGCTGTGGTCCCAACACTGCAAGCTACTTTTCCACGATTCTGCTTATGCTGGCACTTAAAAATTATTTACATCACTGACTGACAAACACTGTCCCAGCACGGGGAGCTCTACGACTTCTGTGGTGCTTCCAGCCAGAGCACAGGAGCATCACACGCTCAGTCAATCATCACAAAACCTGGGTCCACTGATGTGTGAAATGGAGCGCACTAATCAGCAGTATAAGCTGATACTCCCTGGCATGAACAAAGGCAAACCTTGAAACGTGGGCAAACAGAAGAGTTCAATTATCATTTGCAATGCTGTCACAGTATGGTGAATTATGATTTTCTGCTCTCCTCTCATAGGACAGTTACCTCGCACACCCATGAAGAAGGTGCACAGTCAGCTGGCTGCTGCTCACATAAGGGAACGCTGATCTCTCTCAAGATTCTCCGCAGCCAAGGAAGTCTACGCACTGCAGACACACTGCATGAGCCTAGTTAAGATTGTGAACAAGTAATACTGCTTTCCATTTGCTGGCATGTTCCTTACCTTTGTTACCTACATATCTCCCTAATGGACTGAATGCTTTACGCAAGCTACAGAAAAAGATTTGACGTTACAGTCAGCTGCCTTGGGACACACCAAGCCAGGAAGCTTTTGGGTAGTGGATTTCCACTGCTATTCTGAACAATCAAGTCTGCAGCCCCACTCCTGCTGGGGTGGTATGAAGTGAGCCAGATTACTGCAACAGTAGCAAGTCAGACTAGTCAGACTTTAAAGACAAATCTTTACTGACCCTTCCTGACTGAATCTCTGACCTGCCACATAGACGCCTGCTTTGCTCACCTGGTACTCGCTCCAGTCAATATTCAGAGATTGGGTGAGAGAGACTGGGATACTTAATGGAGCATCGACATAATCCTGAAAAAAAAACCCAAACACAATTGGTCAGAGAAAAGCCATGACTTGAAGGCAGTAAGTTCCAGAAAAAACAAATGCCAAATGGTGCATATCTAGAAGAAAGTGCCTCAAAGCATCTTTGAATGCAAAAAGCGGCAGTGGTAAGAATTAACTCATAGCCTCTTAGAAGGACTAGTGGACAAGAGGAGCTTTTCTGTGCTCCCAATAGTGAAAGTCAGTGACAAAGCATGTTAGTTTATGAATTACTGTAGGGCTGCTCCACTCAACCGTCTCCCTCAGCAGGAGGCATAATACGAAGACAGAACTGAGAACAGAGGCCATCAATAATATAGCAAATTCAAAACCAGGAGCAACCCATACCCCCCATGAGAGGTCAAGCACCCTGAACTTCAGGATAACAATTCTTTATTTTACATACAAATTTTACAATGAATGAGTAATCTAGTACATTCGCTATCTGCTTTGTTTGCCCTATTGGTTTCCTCCTTGCGATCAGAAATAAGAACATGACATACACAACGTTGCTCGGGAATCCTGAGGCAACACTTAAGCCCAGTAAAGCCCACAGCTCTCCATTTTGTAATATCCATGTACCTGTTTCCAGTTAAATATGAGACCTTCAGCTGTATAATCCCGATCTTTGTACTCCTTAAAAAATTCACAGCCTGCAAGAAAAAGAAATAATGAACAAGCATTCAGCTAACTGATAACTAAAACCTGAAGTGCCCGTGGGACTGGAAGTGCTGGCAGCCCCAGGCTCCAGAGCACCAAACCAATCAAAACTGCTGCCTGCAGGAAGAGAAGAGCAGTAATCATCAGTACAGCGTGCAGCATGGCCTCCTGGCAGCAACAACCCAGAGCGCTCAGCAGTGAACACACTCACAGAGCAAAGGGCAAACTCCAAACACACAGCAAATGTGGAGTTTGAGGAACTGATTTCATTCTTTCCCAAACAAGAGGTTTCACCAAGGAGCTATCTTTCCAGGGCCACTGGCTTTTGCACAGATCTAAGGCACCAGCCTGGCACGCTGAGTGAGAAGGAACCAGCAAAAGGGTGTGTTGGCAGAGCCCTGGGGAAAGCCAGCTTTCACAGGGCATCCTGCTGCAGATAACAAGAAAGGGCTCTGTCAGAGGCAGCTGTGATTTCTCAGTCTCTTTCAAACACGCAAATTGCCCTATCTGAAGGAAGCAGGTACATAACCACTTCCAAGGTTTCCCCCAAACCCTCCCCTCTTGAAGTTTGCCCTGTGGCTCCATTCTTCTCAAACAACTATTTGAAGCCTCTGCTGCAAACTGCAGTCACTTAGTCACAGCTGAGCAGCACCATTAGCACTGCAGCTTCCTGCAAGCTACAAGAAACACCTCTCCCAATGTAGTATGTTTGCCACAGCAGCGCCGCCGTGCCCACCTTACCAACACACCCCTGTGCCAGACACTGAACTCAGGCAATGATTCCCACCCTGCAAGTCACAAGTAACTCCAATGGCAAAAAAAGTATCTTTGTGCAAGAACAGGAGTAGCCCTCAAAAACACACAGTCAGGAAGCGATCTGTCAGTTGAGATTTAACACCAATTAAACAATGCCTTAAAGCAAAGAATTATGGCAGTAAGTATTGGCACCTACAAATGGCAACTACTAGTCAAATGGAAAAGAGGGTTTCTGCACTGGAGAGCACAAAAGCTTCTACAGATACACCATTTTAACACAAGTCTTTCACCCTAGACAGTCATGTCTGGACACTGCTTTACTCACCTAAGACAACACGATCTCAGAATAACTTTAGACACAAATTGCAAAATAGAAATTCTTTCTATGCAAACCTGGGAACATCAGTAAGAACGTATCATGGCACTTGGCCAGTCACTAGAGGGGTTGCTGATCCTTGGATGTGTATGCCTTAGATCTAACAGAACAACAACATTTCCCTCTGGACCAGCACTGCTGAAATCAGGCAGCGTCCGCAGGGAGAATTTCCAGTTTTATAAGGTTTACCTCTAGCGTGGAAGTGAAGAGCTGCTAAAAGATAGCAGCTGTCCCAGATGGCAGAAGAGGAAGGACCATCACTGAATACTGCATACAACACGCAGATCCCCATAAAGTAACAACTCCACAGCTTAACTCTATAGAATCACTTCTTTCTCACTCTTTACAAACTCTACAAAAGACCTCTGTACACTGCTTCTCCCATGGTCTAAGTTTGACGAGGCATAGAGCTGCAACATATATCTGTGGCACATGCCACAGAAACCAGTAATACTCTTATTTCTGTATGCCTTGGTAATCTGCATGGCAAACCAGATAGAAATATTAATGCAGCTTCTCTGAATTGTCACCGATTTCTGTGTGAAAGGAAAAACACCCCTTTAAAAAAAAAAGAAAAGATGTTTAAGGGCAACAACTAATAATCAAGGAAAAGTTTGGGTTTGGATCATCCATAAGAGTTTCGTTGTCTTTTTTTGCTTCCTCTCACTTTCTTTGTGCGCAAGGGAGAAAGAAGAGTCCTTTCTTGTAGACAGACCTCAAGCACAGCAGACTCGCATCCAATCCTATCACCGAGCCTGACATCAGCAGGCAGGCAGCAATATTCAGCTCATCTTTAAAGAGTGCAGCAAGTGACCCAGCAGTGGTTGCTAGGCACAGGGACTAATATAGCCCAGGAGACAAGCTGGAGTGGTCTGCATCTCAGTCATACATTGCAGGCTCAGGTTAACAGCTCTGCCGAGCACTGAGAATATCTTACAGTGGTGCTCTGGAACACTAGGACTAGAAAATACTCTCGAGTATTGGGTTTTTATATAACAGAAAGCAAGATATATTTTTGCATCAAGCAGTAGTTTGGAGTTGCAGGGCTGTCAAAGGCCATTTTAACCGCAGCTCCACCTCTGGGACTTTTTCTCCGCACTTGAATTCATTAGAACAGCTCACAAATTATTCTGCCACCTCAAAGAGTGCCTAATGCTGACTCACACCACCAGAGCATCCAGATTCGTCGCACCATTCTCAGTTTAAAACAGCTTCTCTCCAGAGGGAGGATAGGAAACATTCAGCAAGCCACAGTGATTTCACCACACATACACACACAGGTAGTTCCCAATCCCCAGAAACGGATTGTCACCTGTCCCTTGGGAGTCCCTCTGGACATCAGTCCTGTACCTGGATATGGGATGGAGAGAAGCGTGAAATCAGCATAACGTTGAGCTTTGTCCACCTTCTCAGAAGACGTCACACTGCACAGGACAAGAGGAAAACATCAGACATTTGTAGAGTATTTTTCATGGAGACACTAACACCCAAAAAGCTACCTGTCACATCTCCCTGTACAATGACTTGGCTCAAGAGTGAACAAGGGCAGAACTTACTCAACACATCCAAATAAACAGGTATAGCCCCAAAATACTAAAGCTTTCCTCTGGAAAGAACAAATACCTCTATCTGTTCCTATACAGAAGCAGAGGGCCCCTTTACTTTCCCCTTCCCCGAACAGGTGTCTTGTCACACCACCACAAGCTCTACGGAGGAAACCTACTCAGACTGCAGAAGACAGATGAGAGCAGTTGTCTTGTCCATTGATACAGCTTTCTCTGGCCTAAAACCTTGGGGTTCTCTTTACAGCACTGACTAACTGATCCTGCTGTAGGACTGTTTCCAGGGACTGCTCCCAGGTTGCTGACTGCATGCCCAATAACAATTCCATGTAAAAGCTACTAGCTGCAATCCAAAGCCTGCAGAAAAACAAATGAAACCAGACTCACTTCAAGCCAAATTTCACCTTCTTGTTTTCCACCATCAGGTCACAGATATATCGGACAGACAGGTATCGAAGTAGCTTGATGTCGTGCCCTCTGACCTTGTCAAACAGCTGGGAGTCTGCATTCCTGCAACGCAGAACAAGGCAAAGCAAGATGAGCATGGAAGACTGACCATGTTGAGTCTGATTTTTTGCAAAATACTGCCACAGTTCTTTCCTGAACCACTTCTAGCCATAAGCCACATAGAGCGAGCCTTGTCTCCACAGGTCAGAGTCAGACTCTGCAATGAACTCATACTGCAAACTTCATGCTCAGGGTCCCTCTCCACATCTCATTCTGTTCTGCAACAAGCACATAAGACACAGAACAATTTCACCAGCCTGGAGATCTACTTTTTGATGAAGTAAAGACGTCTGTGTAATTCAAACACTTGTTAAAATGGCCCTATATATTCCTGTCTCCAGCCCTTCCCTCTGGCAATAGATTAGCAGGCTTCAGTTACACTGGGTTCAGTCAGCCATTAGCATTCAAGACTCTTTTTCAAAAGCAAGGCAAGTAAGACTTGGTGACGGCGTCAAGCCTGTACCCAAAGCCCAGCCTAGGAAAGAGCAGAATTGAGTGGCTGAGCCAGTCAGCTTTGGTCCAAACTGCCTTTTCCCTATCCCAGCGATGCATACAAACCTAAGTGCAGAATCTTCCTCTGAAATGTCTTCTGCATCTGCCCAAGCGTCATCAGAACCCCCTGCAAGGAAGGCATTAAGAACTGAAATTTGAGTAAACCAACTCAATCCCCAATCTGACATGACATGCACACGCCTGAAAAGGTCATGGTTTGGTGCCCTCTCTCCACACATAAGTGCTCTCAATAGTTCCCTGCATTTTCTCTTCCCACTTTTCCCCTGTCATTGCAAAGAACCTAGGTAGATCAAACCCATGGCTGTCAGCCAGAATGACACCCCAATAGTGCTACACAGTGCTTTGTTAAGCCAAGCTTCAGCTTCCACGCTACAGACACCCAATACTCCCCCAAAAAGCTTTCCCTAGAGTCCGCTATATCTCACCAGTAGCACGATTTGATTCCCAAGGATTAGCCAAGCAATAGCAAAGTTCTTGTCACCTTTCTTCCATTATTCCCATCCCCAACGTTTAGGGATCAGTAGCCTGACTCCTTTGGGCTGCCTTACTTGCCTACATGCTTCCCATAACGCATTCGTGAGCCTCAAGTTCTTTTGCTGCTGCTTCTTACAAGGTACGGCACTCTGTCCAGTAGTACGGTGCTTGGAAACGGACAGAAGATTTCAGGCTTTGCCCTATTATGCAGGGCCTGATACAAGTGGGCCCATGTCAGAGCTCTGCACCTGCTCTCAGGAAGAGCCTGGTCTTGCGTCTAGGACACCGTCAAGCCTAACCAGGCAGCTGGCCAGATGGCCCCTTGCTCACCTGAGAAGATATAGTTGTAACCAGTGCGCCCATAGAGCTCTCCCCAGCCGGCCAGTGTTGCTGATCTGCAAATATGCTGAAGGAAGATTTTGTTATTAACCACACATGCTCCAGGAGTCTTTCCCTTATCAGGTCTCCGGCCTATTTGCTGTCACGTTACATAGAAATGGTTGGTACCTACAGCTACCACCTCTCAGCAGTCTCCCCTGCAACCCTGGTCCACACTGAGTTCTCCAAACACATCAAACTCCCAAGTGCCTTTATCTGTAGCTAGTCTTTAAATCACACTCTCATCTCCAGCTCTCCAATTCACTAATACAGTCAATTCCTGCCAAGTTAGCAACATCCATGCTCTGTTAATACCCTGCTTGAGCCTTATTTCCACATTCCTGTAGATAAGATTACGGATGGTCCCAGTACGACTCCAGGCAGCTCACTCCTGCAGAAAAAGGTCAGCAGGTTCAGCCCACGATGAGTTCAGTCAAGCTAGATTAAAATTTGTCACAGGTATGATTTCACTATTCATACAGTGTTTCTAAATTGAACTAAGAAAACTGAATTAAGCTACTTAACTTCTAAATGAGACTACTCCTACAGGGCTTCAATACAGTTTAAGTAATCCACATAAAAAAGAATCTAATTCCACTTTCTTATAGATCCCCTTGCAGACAAGCCCACACTTTCATAAGACCATTTATGCAATCTTGCCTCCCCAGGGAACAGACAAGGGAAACTTCTCTTTAGAGAGAAAAGTTATTCAAAGGGAACTCACTGCTGGGAAGACTAAGAAGCAGAAAGTGATAATAGTTGTCTTTCCCCTCTCAAAGACCAAATATCTTTGGTCCTTCAGAAGGAACGTACATAAGGAGAAAATGTTAGCTCTTTGGTGCAATGCTTGTGACATGGCAGGGTAAAATAGCCTGAAGCCCCCAGAGGTGACCTATGCAGCCTAGATAACAAATGCTACCTACTGCTACAGGCTGCCTGCTTGTACCTAAGAACAGATTTTTGTAGCATTCGGAAAGGTAACAACTGACTGAAGACGTGGCTGCAGAGTTCAAACAGCAGGGAGAAAGGTCATTCTCTAAGTTAAGACAGGTAACCCATGAAGCTTTACCTTTCCCTTGTACAGAATGACTGGGCAAACAAATCTTCCTCTACACCTCGCCATCTTACTTCGGTTGATAAGGTCCTGCAGTTTGCCAACCTGCACAGGGCTCTCAAACCTAGTGGACAGAGATTCGGTTCAGTACACAGAGCATCTTCTCACACATCTTTCAGCGAAGCTGCTACAGACACTCCGGGCTGTAATCCCCATCCCTTTTGCCTAGAAGCCAGCTCCCAAGTTAGTAAGCAAGAGGACATTTCTTTTAAGAATTGCTTCCATGTAACACGTATGGATGCTTTTCTGTCTCCTTTTCTTTATTTTGAAAAACAGCTGCATAGTACATGACAGAAAGCATCTTCAGGAGCTGGATATGAGTAGTGTCAGAATGGTCTGCTACAAACTAACATGGATTACTAACAAAGGACTACCAGAGTAAGCCAGTGTTTACAAAAATGTATGTTCTGCTTTCTTCCCCACCACCTTTCCACCAAAAGGTTCAGTACTACCATCACAGTGAATTCACTTTCAGAGTGATACTTTTGCAAGCAAAAAAAAATAAAATACAGAATCAAAGCTTGAACACTCAATGAACTTTAGTTCTAGTCACCCGAGCATGAACACGTGCGTTGCCAGGTTAATGAGATGATTGTCTGTAAATCAGCTAGTGGAGTTGAACAGGGCTATTAGACTAATGTCAGCTGCATAACTAGACTTTGTTTGGTTTTCTGGTTAAAATTAAAACAGAAATGTGTTCCCAGTTGGAGACATTTTGGAAACGAGTAAAATTGCTGTGATTTGTCCAAGTAGCAGTTGACATTTGATAGGAATCCAAACTGACTTCAGAACTACACAGACTGTCAGGAGGTACAGTCAATGCAGGGAGGACTAGAGTTTCCACAAGGAATTGGAGAAGCATCTAGACCAACGTAATAGAAATCTGATGAAGTCTGGAAATACAAAGCTGCATGGTGATGCACATAGAGATGATTAACAAGAACTTCCAGTCAGCCCTTTCCAGTAGTGGAGCTCAATAGAAGAGCCTAGATGAATTGGCTGATCTCTGGATGCCCATATGTTATCAATACGGTAAGTCTGAAAAAAGGGACAAATAAGATCATGGGAAACTCTCCAGTGGGATGGAGAAGTACCAGCATTACTATGCAGAGCACAAGATCTCCGCTGGGATAAGGCATCTGATTCTAGTGACCTGAAAAGGCACAGCAAGATGATTAGAATGGCCAGGGGAGAGTCTATGCTGCAAGATAAACCACCACGGATTGATGGGCAGAGCAGATGAAGATGAAGTGAGGACACAACAATATTTGCATTAGGGTGAAGGAGAGAACTAAGCAATGGAAGAGGAGAAGAACTCAAAGGCAAAGGAACATGCTGGCGTAAGAACAAATTAATACCTTTATGCTGGAAATTAAGAGAAAGTTGCTAAGCTTCAGAATCAGTGAATGTAGAGCAACCTACCTGCAGCTGCCATTCTGTGAAGGATTAAAAAAAATAATCTATTATTAACATGGAAATTGATCTGTTTATGGAAAAGATTATACAAGGCAGTGCTGGTGGAACCAGGGAGACAGCAACCAAGACCTTCTAATCCTACTCTTTTTTTTTTAAAAAAGGACTCAATTCCCAGAATTCATAGTTGACGCTTAGTATTTTTCATCTGTTTCATAACACATTCATAACTATTTGGCTGTCCAGCTCCAAAGAGCTTTGACATATACCAGAATTTAAAGAACAAGAACCCAAGCTGACCTTCTTTGAATGTTGTGGACACGAGGGTGCTAAGTGCAAAGACAGGAAAATGCTAACACAATATACTTTACACAAGAGTACGAGAGATTGCGTGCAGGCACGTGATCAGCGTAACCCGAACTCCACTCGTCACTGCAAACAGCCAAGAGCTCCGCAACGCACTTCCCTCCTCAGAGAGCATGTGAATAACACGCGCAGCAGGAATGGCCTGTGAGCAGTTTGAGAAGAGAGACCTTTGTGTATAATTCCCAGTACCAAACTATTTTGAAACTTTGAGAGATTCTGACATACAGATTTGGTTGTGGGGTTGTTTTTAAATGAACGCACACAATTAAGAGACATATCTTGCACCCTCCTCCAGCTGTCTTTATGTTTTCTTTGTAAAAGCAAATACAGAGAGAAACAGGAACTTTAATACAGTGTTACCAGAATAGCTCCACAGCGCTGCTTCTAAGTCCACAAGATGGGATTCAGCAAAAATCAAATGCCTGGAAGATCAGAAATTACAAGAGAAGCAGGTCCCCAGGAGCTGAGGCAAGCCAACAGGTTTCACCTCTCAGCACACTAACTGTGCTCCCCTGGAGAGACATCACAGCACTGCAGAATGAGTCCAAGCAGCTTGGCAGGAACCTGGGACACGGGGTGAGCATGAAGCCCAGCACCTCATTGGGAACACGGAAGAATGAGCCCCTCTCCCAAGCTCCCGTGCCTGTTCCCTGGGAAGCCTGCACATGCACCAGAGACCCGCTCTGCTATTTGTCATGGCTGTGCTACAAACAGGGCTCTCAGATCTTCTCATCTCAAGAACCATCATCAATAAAGCTAGAGATAAACATGAGCTAGAAATAAACACGGTAAGTTGTCTGTAGTGAGGGGAAAGGCTGCTCTGAGAAACAGGTGCAACGCTCTTACAGGGAGAAGTAACTAAATGCAGCATAGGTAGGAGTAAAATCTACTGAAAAGGGTTCGGAAAACAGAGCACTCTTCAACAGCAGTGTGAAAAAACATCATTAAGGCTGCTTGGGACAAGGTAGAGAATGAGATGGAAGGAATGATATGTATCTTAACTCTCTTTTTTTTGACTTTCAGGTGTGTTTTGTTTTTTCAGAAGTTTGTTTTCCAGAAGATACTACTGGGCAACCTTGCCTCTTGGCCCTCTCCATCAAATCACACCCCAAACCTGAATTCACCTTTTTAAATGCAAGGGAAACATTTCCTGTAAGCATAAGCAACTGTTTTGGCAACCGTATATTTTATACAGGCCTGAAGCAGAGACGCTTCTCTTTGGGGAGCCAGAGCAGCATTGGAACCAAAGCTTTCCTCTCACATTGTTAAATTAAATGCAACTGTGATTGTATTTGTTTGGAGTGCAGACACATAACTGGATCATCAGGTGACACCACAGATGTGGCCGGTGCCTGAGATGAGGCTTTTTCATTAAGTGCAGTCACAGTAACTCTAAGATGGTGAGTAAAGAACTAAACGCATTCCTCCATTTCCATTCCCTTCAGCATCTGCCTGCTCCTTCTGGGGGACATCAGAGTTCTCCAAGCACAGGGAAGGTGCTCCTGGCTGTCAGACATGCCCTGCTACTTTCTGTGGCTCCTCATGCAGCACCTTGGTTGACAGCCAAAAATATTCATCAAATTCCTCCCGCACCTGCCTGGGCTTCAGAGTACTGTTCGCAAAGCAGGATGAAGCAACATCCTTTCTTCCCCAGCTGCCCAGCCACAGAATGAACAGGATCAAGAAACTGATCTGGGTTAAAAATATCCACTTTTTGCTGTTTCCCCGCACGGCTTCAGAAGCAGCTGTACCAGCAGAACCGATGGGGCAGCACAGAGTTCACATAAGCAAGAACTGCTTCCAAAAAACCTTGGTATTCTCAGAGGTGTGAAGTGTCCTGTACACTTCAAGATCGTACCAGCTCATTAAGAACATAAGAAAGGTGAAAGGCGGCCAAAGACACTTGGTCCTAGAGAGAGTGTCCCATTCACTGGAAGCGGTTCTTGTGTTCTGTAACACAAGAAGTGCAACAGTTTCTATTTCATAATTATTCCATGGAGTACAATGATGCAACTAAAAACCGGATTTGTCTAAAATTAATTAGCAGCTTTTACAGAGATTATCACCCAGAAATCAGGAGGAGAGGGATGATGAAGGGTAGCCTGTTTCCGTGACTCCCTGGGAGAGCAAATCAAGACTTGGAAAGAATGGATATTTAAAATGTCAATTGCCACTGCTGGCTTGCAAAAGTCTCAGAAGAAAAGGGGGTACTGAGTTTAAGTACACTTGTTTTGAATACTCATCAGAAAAGTTAAGCATCCTTTGCTCTTACAAGAACAGGAAAAGCAGAAGCATTTGGTTTCTCTTCCCTAAGGACACTCCTAGTTACATTTACAGCTTT
The DNA here is from genome assembly GCA_013398815.1 of Ibidorhyncha struthersii. NCBI lineage: Eukaryota > Metazoa > Chordata > Aves > Charadriiformes > Charadriidae > Ibidorhyncha > Ibidorhyncha struthersii. The sequence continues at coordinate 187,861 of VZSZ01003443.1, forward strand.
GGACTTCAGTTTCCCTGTTTTTGCAGCAAGGAGTTTAATCTTTTCTGATCTGATCTAACCGTTAAGCAGAAATTTTCCCACCTGACGGTCAGTTGTGGCTGTCTTCCAAAGACCCCCTCCTACATCACCTGGCCCACATGCCAGCACAGCAGCTGATGGTTTGCCTTCCTCAGGCAAAGCAGCTGGACATGTAAGGGGAACTTGGTGACCACCATCCTTTTGAATGTGTTACTCCTGTCACGGACCCAGTTAAGGCTGCAAAGTTGCATTATGTTTTGTTGGAAGAGAAAATGAAAAATGAGAGGCTGTCATTAGAGCCACATGGAGGAGCTAATGCTCGGCCAGCAGTGAGACCAATGTGATTCTGAGCTTGTGGGTCAAAGTCCAGCAACGTGTTGGCTTACACTTGCACTAAACTGCAAGCAAGCGTTTCCCGTTAACTCACTAACCTCAGCACCCACTGACCCACGTACCACGGTGGGGGCAGATTATTTCTGTCGAGGTTGACTCATCTGTCCAGCCCCATTCCTCCCTGCAAGATGCATTTCAAACTAAAATTTCCCTAATCAGAGGCCTTCCAGCATGACCACAGGCACTTCATGAAGACAGGGTAAGCACTGCACAGTCCTGCTCCCAATCATGAGCTCGTTGAGCTTCCGGGCGAGCCGCAGCACTGCGATCATTAGGATCTACTTGAGGACAGCACGCAGCAGAGCCGGTGCTGCCCCGGAGCACCCCGTTTCCTTCGCCCCCCCCACCCCCCCCAAAGCTACAGGCTGAGCTTAGCAGCTTTCACCGAGGAAGCCCAAGAGACTCAGCGGAGCCCCGCGGGAGCTCGGCAGCGAAACGCAGCCCTGGCAGGCGGCGAGGGCTGCTCCGGGAGCGGCGTACCCAACGGCTGACACCGCCGGCTATAATTAGCCGCAGCGCAGCCTGGCGGGGCTTCCCCCGGCCGGCGGGAGTCCCGGAGCGGCAGCCGGCAGGCGCGGAAGCTCCCCAGGGCAAAACGCGAAGCCGCCTCCCCCAGTTGTCAGTCCCGAGGGGCGGGG
>VZSZ01003443.1:190807-255741 GCA_013398815.1 Ibidorhyncha struthersii
CTACCATGACAACTACGTGCGGAACTCGCGCGCCATCGGCGTGCTCTGGGCCATCTTCACCATCTGCTTCGCCATCATCAACGTGGTGGTCTTCATCCAGCCCTACTGGGTGGGCGACAGCGTCAACACGCCCAAGCCCGGTTACTTCGGGCTGTTCCACTACTGCGTGGGCAGCGGGCTGGCGGGCCGGGAGCTGTCGTGCCGCGGCTCCTTCACCGACTTCAGCACCATCCCCTCGGGCGCCTTCCAGGCGGCGGCCTTCTTCGTGCTGCTCTCCATGGTGCTGACGCTGGGCTGCATCACCTGCTTCGCCCTCTTCTTCTTCTGCAACACCGCCACCGTCTACAAGATCTGCGCCTGGATGCAGCTGCTGGCAGGTACCCAACCGGCACCGGCCCCCTCTACGCGGCCGTATCGGCCCCCGACGGGCCGTTTGCGGGCGGGGGAATGGGTGTAGGGGGGCACCGCGGGGTTGGCTGGGACGGCAGTGGGAAACAGGGGCACGGGAGCCTCGGGCATCGGTAGCAGGGCCCCTGGCCACAGGGAACAGCAGGGTTGCTCAAGGAAGCTGGGTTAGGTACAAGCAGTGGGGGACCGTGGTTCCGGAACCAGGCCCAGGGCTTGCCGGGAACACCCCAGCCAGGCACTAGCATTAATAGAGCATGAGAAATGGGCACTGGCCCCCGGGGCTCCCCAGGCACTGGTAGCAGCGCCCCTGGCCACAGGGAACACCAGGGTTGCCTAAGAAAGCTGGGCTGGGTACAAGTACTGTGGATCCATAGGACATCCCAGGCAGGAATCAGCCTCAGGACATCCCAAGGCTTCCCGGGACACCCAGGCCAGACACTAAAACTGACAAGAGNNCAGGCCAGAGACTAAAACTGACAAGAGCACCAGGAACAGGTGCCAGCTCTGGGCACAGGCACCCAGGGCTCCCTGGGCAGAAGTTGGCCGCAGGGAACACCAGGGTTGCTCAAGGAAGCTGCGCTGGGCACAAGCGCTGCGGGGCCATGGGACATGCCAGCCAGGAACCAGCCCCAGGATGCCCCGGGGCTTCCTGGGACAGCCAGGGCTTCCTGGGACACCCAGGCCAGGCAGTAGCACTGACAGAGCACCAGAAACAGGCACCAGCTCTGGGCGCTGGCACCCAGGGCTTCCTAGGCAAGGTCTGACCCCAGGGAACTGCAGGGCTCCCTGGGACACAGTGGGAAAGCTGGATCAGGGACCCACCTCAGGAGACCCCAGAAGAGGCACCTGGACAGCCTGGAGCATCCTGGGACACCCTGGGCCAGGGACCAGCCTCAGGGCACCCCAGTACACCCCAGTCAGGGGCCAGCTTTGGGACACCCTACAACAAGAACTGTCCCACAGAATCAGGGACCAGCCCCAAAGATGCCCTAGGACACCTGGGACCATCCCCCTAGGGACCCAGCCCTCCTGGGGCACCACACATGAGGGATTAGTCCCTTCCAAGCCAGTGGGAGCTGAGGGGCCCAGTCTGCCTGTCTACCCAGCCCCAAGGGCATCCCTGAGCAAGCCCAGCCCACAGGGGATGCCCATTGTAGGGGAACCCCCAGCCCCTGAAGGGACCCCATCACTGACAGGAGCCCATGCATGGACCCCCACCACCCCCAGCCCTGGAAAAGGACCTGTGCACAGACAGACCCTCCAGTTCCCCCTTAAAAAGATGTTGTGTCCAGGCTCCCTTCCTCTCTCCAGCATCATGAAAGGGCTGTGAAAACAGACCTTCCCCAGCTCTCTGCATAAACACATCCCGAGTACAGTGCTTCCCACAGAGGGACATTTACCTTGATGTCTCCTCAGAAGTGACCACAGGATGAAGCCCAGTCATTACCCCCAAAAGTGCCCCGTTCATAGATCCTCCTTTGCTCCCTCCACAAAAGAAATCTGACTGTAGGTGTAGCCCACCACCTTCATAGACTCACTCCTCAAAGGGACACCATGCAATAACCCAGACTTTTCCCCAGAAGGGGACCTGATGCGTTTGTTGATAAGGCTCCCAAGTATCCTCTTGTGTGCAGGCCTTCAAGGTGTCCTGACAGAGGGTCTGTCCTTTTGGAAGAAAGACCTGGAGAAGAGATGCTGAGCTTCCCTGGTAGTGAGACCCTTCACTTCCTTCTCTCTCCAGTTTTACCACGTGTGGAAATACATTGTGTTACTCCCCACTGCATAGAAAGTATGAATAGGCCCAGAGCTTCCACCAGAAGGACCCAGAGTCCCCCATATTCCTAATGAAAGCACCCCGGTCTGCACTCCCTGGGGAAGGATCCCCCCCCAACACCATACTAGGGGCTTGCAGCTGGCCCAGCCCTCTCCTTACAGCTGGCTTGGGCTGGAAAGCCTGACCTCTCCTCACCCAGATCAGAACCACAGCCAGACCTGGTGCTGCCTTGGCTTATCGGGAAATTCCTTCATCTTTAATTTTCCCTCTCCCAAAGATTTACCGGTTTAAGGCAAGCTCAGAGCCTAAATCCTACCGATTGTCAGCAGCTTAATCAAGTGGCTTGGAGCGCCTGGCCCGTGCTGCTGCCGCACAGGGAGCTGCGTGGCGGAGGACAGTGCACCAAAGGCAGCTCTGGTGCCTCCTGTCCTGCCCCGGCTCAGGGCTGGGGTGGCCAGGGCAGCACCCTGCGGCTGTCATCTCCAGGTACCCCTCGCCCTGCCCTGGGACTTGTCCCTTCTCACACTTTGCATCTTGCGTCAACACTTGCGTTGCTCAAAACTGCTCACAACTGCGCTTGTGAGAAGCCCAGGTGTGTGGCTTGCTGGGGCTGTGGGCCGGCTTTCCTGGCCCCAGCCAGCCCAGGCTTGGCTCCGAGCTCTCCTGAAGCAGTGCGGCTACACGGTCTTTCTGTGTCAGGGAAATTCTGGGGCGGCATTTGCAGACTGGTCATCTGAGGTAGGGCAGAATGAGAGAGCTTCTGTCCTGCAGGAGAGGCTGGTGTCACCATCAGGGAGAGCCAGGACACAGAGGCGGTGGGGTGGTGTGTCTTGGCAAGAGGGAGCCTCATCTGGGGAGGCTGAGCAGGGCTGAACTTCCCTGGGCACGTCAGAGGCAGCCACAGGTGGATGCATTACCTTGCACATGGAGAAGAAGCTGCCATGACCCATGAAGAGGACATAATGGGCCTGTAGTGCAGGGATGGAGCCCAGTGCAGGCTCTGTCAGAGCGTGATGGCAAGGTTTGGAGAGTCACCCACGTGGGAGGTCAGAGGGTCATGCCAGAGCAGAGGGCTTGGAGGAGCAGAAAAGGGAAAGGCGTTCCTCCTGCCTGGGTGAGGTTTTAGCTGAAGGAGGACTTGCACCACTGGCAGAACCAACAGTGGCGCCCAAAGTTTCATGGTCTCACTGGTGAAAACCAGGTAAACAAGGTGAAAGGCAGAGACATGGAGCAGAGGTGGGTCCACCCTGTCTCTACAGCATGGCCGGTGCAGAATACAGGGCTGCTGAGCAAGGTTACAAACGGGCCCTTCAGAGAGGAGAAAAGTCAAGAACAGGAAGGTGGGGGAGGAAGAAAGGTGGAGGACTGGGAATTCAGTATCTCTTTCAGAAAAAAAAAAAGTTTCAATCATCAATGTCTAATTAGTGGACGACAATCAAGGAAGGGTTTAATTAGAGCTTCACAGAAAGCCCCAGCTCAAAAGCCACTGCCCCCCTAGGAGGAAACTAGATCTAATTAAGAGGAGAGACTCTGCTTTATCACAAATAGAAACGTAGCCATCTGCCCTGTGCAAAATCCCAGTAACGCAAAACTGGAGATTTTGCTAAATCCTTCTGTTATAAAACCAGAAATGGGCATGTCAACAACTGTATAACTGACAGCACCCTGATGCCAGCCCAGTCCTCAAAATTAGCAGAGAAGCTCCTTCAGAAAGTCCCATGGGATGATGCTTACTTGAAGAGAAATGGGCTGCGTGGGTGATCCCTCTCATCCACCCTTCATGGAGGGCAAGTACAGGAGCGAGATGGAAGCAGCTGGGCTGGGATGCCTCTGTTCCAGCAACCATGTAGCAGTCATCTGCGGGAGACCAGAGCACAGGAATACACCACCACCACCACGCACTGAGGAGGCTGCCCAGGAGCCTGAGCATTTGCTCCGATTCCCTAATTCTCTGCCGTAACATAAGATGTGGTCAACCTGTGAGTTAACTCCGAGCTTTGAACCAAGTTGTCCTGGTGTCAGGCACTAATGCTGGAGCGAGAGACCCCAGCTGCCTCTGCGTGGCACCGCACCCACACGCCTCCTGTGAGGACAGTCACTCCACGTGGGTCCAGGGCTCTGTTTTTAGGGAGGCTTCAGGCAGACCCTTGGTTTTGTACTTACAGTCTCCTGAGGGTCAAAAGAGGCAGCCAGCTGAGCACACGGTCCCTCTTGCATGGAGAAAGTGACTGGTGACGTTCGAAGGTGTTTCCCCACTAGTCCCACTCCTTGCGGTTCAGGTCCAGCCGTTGGTGTGGTGAGACCTTCCAGCTCCCCTAGGCCAGGCATGAGCACACCACATGGGGTGCCTTTCCACCCGAGGCCATGTCATTGGCCACGGGGTTGGGATCTGTCTTCATCAGTGGCACTTTGGAGTTAATTATGCCGTGTCCAGGCACCTTGCTCAGTGGAGAATGTGATAATACATATCCATCTCAGCCCTTTTCTCTTTTGGGACACCCCCTTCAGAGCTACACTCATCTCTCAGATGGGCCCTTCCCACCCACCAGCGCATAAACCAGGAGCAGAGGCAGAGCCTCAGTCAGCGGCTTCATCTTCTGCACCTGAGCTGCGTTTGCCACCATCTGAGTGGAGACCCCTCACGTGGTGCAGCTGCACGGCATTGTTTCGGCACGTCCGAGGAGAGCAGCGGTTAGGAAGGCTGTTGCCAACTGCTGGGCTGAGCGCAGCTGAGCTGCGTGGTGTGGCGGTGGGGCTGCAGCCTCAAGGGAGAGCAGGGTCTGGCCCGAGCAAACGCCGTAGCCCCGAAATGCTCCCTGGTGCCCATGATGATACGGTGGCTCTGCTGAGCCACATCAGGATGGGCTCATCTTCCCTACTGGGACTTGCTAGAGAATCAGCTCGTCTCGGAGAGAGTTTGAGGTTTCAAAAAAAATTGTTTTCATGGATATAAAAGTCATTCATTGAAATTCTTAATGAAAAAATGGGAGACAGATAGCACTGCTCCAAACTAGCTAGGCAGCGTAACTGGGACAGCTGCTTTCTCTGCCCAAGGGAGAAATAGTGTCAATATTCTTCCAGGTGATATGATCTTCCACCTGCCAACCTTGCAGTGAAAAGAAGACATCGCTGCAAAAAAAAGTGCATTTGCTGAATTACCAACTTCTGGCCCCAAAAAAGCTTTCCCAAAGATTTGCCCTCTCCTTCCCCTGCCCCTCCTGTCATGCAGCGGGGACAGGAGCAGCGATGCAGCGCAGACCTCGAGTCTGTCCCACACCTTGTGCTCCGTGACAGCCAGCCCCGAGCTTCGGAAGGCAGCGTAACCCTCCGGCCGTAGCTGTTAATGTGCCTGCTGACCCGCAGGGAGGGGCTGAGCCAGGCATTTAGGAGCCGCTCGCGTCCTGGAGCTTACATCCCTTAACTGTTGTTCCAGATAAAGTAACTGTCAGTTCTGATTCATACAAACTCGTAACTCTATTCTGAATCCTGCTGATTTTTTGGCTCGGAAACAGCCTGTGGAGCAAAATGCCGTAAGGGAGCTCCTGTCTGTGTAAATGGCCGGTGCTAGCTGTCCTGAGCGCGCTGCCTTTAATTTTCATTTATTTTTGAAGGATTTCTATTTTTAGGAGAGGGGGGGCTGTGTTTATTCCCTTTCCTTTCAGCACTCAGCTCTCAGGAGTTTTCCTAGTGAGAAGCGGCCACTCCAGACCCCAAAGTCGCAGCACTGTCCCTGTTCCCCCGGAGGTTTGGGGCTGGTGTGCAGTGCCCAGGGGCACCGTGTTAGGGATCTCCAGCGGGCACCCCCCCGCTGTGCATTGCAGTGAGCGGCGATGGGCACAGTGGAGGATACAGCACCTAGAGCTTCCTTCCCTTCGGCACAAGGTAGATATGAGGGCTGGTGGGGGGGTCACCGAAATACCCCCGGCAGAGAGGCACTGCTACGGTGAAGGTGGGAGTGATGTGCACAAGGGCAGGGGACAGCCAGCTTGCTCAGCCCGAGGGAGGGTGAGCCACTGCCCACGGGGCCAAACACCTCGCTGTCCCCAAGCCCCTTTGGGACCCAGCGCTTGCTGGTTTTCCCTCCAGTTACCCCCACATTTTCCAGTTTTCAGTCCCTCGTGTGTCCTGTGGCAGCATGATGCTCTGCGTGCCCCTCGTCGGGGGGAGGCCACGTCTCTCAGTGGTAGGGCATGTCCTTAGCGCCTTTCACCCACGGCAGGCGAGAGCAGTAAAAGCCAGTCTTCACCCGAAACTGCAGACTAAACTAGACAGCAAATGTGATTAAAAAATCAGATTTGAATCCTGCAGGCACAAATGCATGGGACTGGGGCAGCGCTGGGATAACTGTGGTACTCAGCAAACACACAGGTTACTCAGATGGTCCAAATTAGCTAAACGCACCTTCTACAGGGAGTGTTATCCTGCCAGGAGGAGCCTGCTCATCTCTTTCTGCTAAAATCTCATTCCAGTGTTGCAGCCTGAGCCATAACACCAAATTCCCTTCAATTAATTTCTTTTGCTGGGATATCAAAAGCCCTGGAGATGCCCGTTGCATTTCTAGGGGACGGTGACAAGGGAGCACCGAGGAGTGGGAAGCCATGAACCAGCTGCCAAACCAAGCAGAGAAATGCTGGTTCCCCTGGGGACAGAGTCCCAGCAGGATCCTGCGGGCAGCCCTGCAAACCGCAGCCGGGTCATCCTCCCTCCGCGTACATCCTGCCCCGGTGGTCACTGAAATTCCCAGTCTCAAATCCAACTGGGAAAACTCTGGCAGATGGAGTTGGATCCCAGGGCCTGGGGGAGGGATGGCAGCTGTGCGGTGTGATGAAGCAGCCGGCTCTCCTCAGTGCCACCAGGGACTGGCACCACACCCTCAAAAGAATGGGAATTAAAACCAAAACGGATGGAAGTTGTGTTATTTTTTTCCTTTTTCATAGTGTCTCTTGTAGGAGTCATCTCTTGGTGTTTTTTTGTGAGGTTGCAAAGCGTAGAAATAGGCCGTTTTAAACAAAAACCCAATGTTTTCCTGCAGGGCTGCAAGGCACCTCGGGTCTTTGGAGGCAGGTGCTGGCAGAACGGGGCTGCGGGCAGAGGGACGGGCAGGCAGAGCCCCGTCCTCGCACCCCTCAGACCTGCGGCAAGGGGCTTGTTGAAAAGGGCAGCGCCAAAGCCTGTTGGCCGCGCGGGGATCCCCTCCTTGTTCTTGCTCTGCACTTCAGTGTCGCTCCTTGCTGCAGGCAGGGGAAGGTGTTTCCAGGACATCGAGCGGGCTGGGGACACGCAGAAAAGGGAATTGCTTGTGACAGAGCAGAGGACTCGGTTTGCTGCCGGGAACACAGAGGACAGATGGGAAGAGGAGACTGCTGCACTGCTCTTCGCTGGGCGAGGACCTGCCTTTGGTGGCCCCACCACAGCCACTTCCCGCGGAGCTGCACAGCAGTGAGGGGCTCGTGGGAAGAGGCCGGTCGCCCTTGGGCAGAGGCATTTGGGTACATGCAGTGACTCGGGAGCGCTCCTTTGCCCTGGTAGTAAATTTGTAGTTTAATTCTCTGGCAAACAGGGACTGTGAGATCTCGGGCAGAGCTCCTTGAGCTGCTCCACGGGCCGGGGCACAGGCTCCCCGGCCCCAGTGCCAGTGCAGAGCGGGCACACAGGGACAGGAGGGACCAGGGCAGGCAGACGCAGGTTAGAGCCAGCCCTAGTGGTCCTGACAGTGGCCATCGCTGCCTGTCCCTCGTGGCTGTGTTGTGACAACCTGCCGCACCGGTGGCTCACGTGCTGTGTGTTTTTCACGTACCCCTTTGAGCTGCTCTCTGCTTTCACCTTAAACCGTGTCTCTTGTGTCCTCCACGTTAAACCGCTGCCTCCTGCGTCATTGCCCCATCCTGCCATGTTTGGGACCTGCTGATGTTCTGGGGGACCCTCACCTGTGCAGCTGTGGTGTTTGCAGGGCAGTGAGCTCTTGGCAAACTCCTGCTTTACCTGGGTGGCCGGATCCACCCTGAGCCCAGATAAATGCCTGAAATGCAGAGGAAATACCGATTCTTGCAGAGTCCAGGGAAAGACCCAGGGGCCGCTCTTCTGCTCCTGCAAAGGACTGACCGAGGGCCGTGCAGAAAAGCCAGGAGCCTGCCCAAGCCTCCTGGTGGAGGTAAAATTGACACCTGTTTGTTTTGGGTTTTTTTTTAAACTTAAATTTGCCTCCTGCAACCCTTTTCTCTTCTGGGCCAAGAGGGTCTGTTGCTGAGGGCTGCTGCCCGCCCAGGCAGCTGGGGCACTTGCCTTGCCGCTCGCCGTGCTTTCCTCCAGCCTCACTGCCTTTTTTCCTCCTCCTCACCAATTTTGGCAGAGCCGTTACTGCCGTGCCTGTTTCCAGGCTGGGTCGTGTCAGCCTGACCAGTGCTGCGGGGGTAAAACCACCCCCTCGCCGGGGATGGCCACAGAGCGCCTTAGCTTTTCTCAGAGCTGCACTGCACCAGGAACCCAGCGCGGTCCTAAAATCCTCTTGGCATCTATGCTTTCCCAGGGAGAGTCCCTGACATAGGTCTGCTGCTCTGCCTCACCTTTAATTCAGGCACTTGGCTGAATTAAATGGCATCTAGCTCGAAGGCGCCCAGGGTAACAGGCAGGCCAGGTTGCTGCTCACCATTTACTGTGCAGCGCACAGCATCAGTGTTGGCTCTAGGTTTCCTTCTGGAAGGGATGTTTTGGGGTTGGTGTGGTCCCAGTGGACAGGGAGTTCCCCCAGGCACAGCTGTGCTTGGCTGGGTGTCCCTGGTGACGATGTGCTGGAGATGCCGGCTTGCCAGCACCTCATGCATGCGCCGCGCTCTGCAGCCATGCGGTCCGGGCTGTGTATGGTCATAAATCAGCTTGCGGAGCTCGCCTCTGTCAGCAAAGATGCTTTTACCAACCAAACGTGTAACATGGATGGAGGAGGCAGAGGCCAGGCAGCAACAGCAGCAGGTGGTACTACGTGCTGGCGCGTGGGCTGCTGCGGGCGACTCGCCTTGGAGTCCCTGCCCTTTCCCAGGGAGAGCAGTCGGCACAGCTCATCAGGATGCAACGGCCGTGCCAAGTCCTTGTGTGACGCCCTGCACCAGCCTCCTGGGACTTCTCTTCCCTACTGAGAGCAGTTAAAAGCTCACCTCAGCACCCTGAGACCACCACAGCAGCACTCATGCCTGGCAGGGTGTTTGCTGTCCCTCCAGCAATAAGGGACCGGGAGGCACTTTGTCACTCATGTGGGCATAAGCTTCTCAGTTCTTTCCTAACCCAGGACAAAAATACTTACAGCACACCCCAGCTTCTCTACATCATCATTAATATTTTTAGCCTTCTCAGCTGCTATGGGGTGAAGAGCTTTTGTACTGGCTGTAGTTAGAAAAAGCATTGCCTCCTTACCTTGACAGTCACAGGCTTTGTCTCAGTGTTTCCCTTCCTGTTCATCCTGGTGTTCCTTGATGCCTCCCTGCTCGGCACGGAGCGTGCGGAACGGCGGCATGCTGAGCAAGCGAGCCTGCTGGGAGCGGTGCTTGCACAGCTGCGAGGTGGTTGGATGTGGGTGCTTCTGGGGACGACGACCCTCTTGGCAGGCAGCATCCCTGCCTGCAGCACGCCGGTAGCTCCTGCCCGCGCATAGGGAGCCTGTGGTGACGAGGAAAGCCTGTGGGAAACCACTGATCCTGTGGTTGATGCTCAAAGAAACCAAGCCCCTGATGTCCCCATTTGCGCATGGGCCGGGTTTGGGGCAGCCACTTGCAAACGCGGTCCCCCGAGACTGCTGGTGCAGCCCTGGCTGTCACCCGCCGTGCTGCCTGGCTTTCATGGGGCCAAGGTAGACACAGGCTGCACTCATGCGCTGACCGGGGGTGCTCAGCATTCAGCACTGCCACCTGGAGTCCCCTCTGACGCTTCTCCCTCCTCTCCCCCCTGCAGCGCTCTGCCTGGTGCTGGGCTGCATGATCTTTCCCGACGGCTGGGATGCAGAGACCATACGGGACATGTGCGGGGAGAAGACGGGGAAGTACTCCCTGGGCGACTGCTCTGTGCGCTGGGCTTACATCCTGGCCATCATCGGCATCCTCAACGCCCTCATCCTTTCCTTCCTGGCCTTCGTCCTCGGCAACCGGCAAAACGACCTGCTGCACGAGGAGCTCAAGACAGAGAGCAAAGGTGAGCGCTGCGCTACCAGGGGCCCGGCGCCATGGCCCTGGGAGGGATCCCAGGTGGGAAAAGCCTGGGAGGCTCAGCCCCTCCATCAGCCCACAGCCGGGCGAGGGTCCCGTGGGCTTAACTGCCACCTGCAAAGTGAGGCAGGGTGGGGGGTGGGCTGCCGAGCCCCTGCCCTGTCTGACACATTCTTTTCTGTTTCCACAGATTTTGTTGGCACTGCGGTAAGTCTGGCGTGTCGCTGTTCAGTCCCTCAGCCCTGACCATGTGGCGTGTCTGGGTGTGACTGTGCTGGGTGGTCCCTCATAGGATGGAATGGGGGGACCCTGGCTGTGCGAGGCAGTGGGACTGGGGTAGTGGGGAAGGGGGGCAGCAGGGATGGGGACAGGCATGTGCGTGGCACATGCTGTTGATGTGATGGTGCAGTGAGGCCTGCCCAACACCGGCCCCGACCCGCTGTGCTCTCTCCGCAGAGGATATAAGGCCGAGCGTCTACAGCAGGACCCTCTTCCCACGGCTGGCAGCCTGGGCGCTCCCTCCCCATCCTGCCCTTCGTCTGCTGCCAGTGGCCACGCAGTGTCCCACGCCGCCCCCTGGGCCCCGCCGCCCGCGCCAGGGACGTGCCAGCCACCCGCTGCATCCACGGCCACCTCCATGTCCACGCCGGCATCGCCATCCCACGCACCCCGTCAGCTCCGCACCCCTCACCGCCCACAGGCTGCCGCCAGGGGAGGATGCCCCAAACCCGCTTCGTTTGAGAACAGCATCCAACTGCGGTTTTGTTTCGAGGAAAAAAGTCTCAGAGTTTTTAACAGATTTCTACATCCCCAGGACTCCTGACCCACCGAATCACACCTGAATGCGTGCCCAGTGACATCCCGCGCCGGCTGCTCCAGGCCCTGTTCCCCCCTCCCCACTCCCATTTTGTACAGCTCCGTGATCCTGTCTCCACAGCTGGGGGACCCGGTGGCCAGGACGGGGCCCAGCCCCTACTTTTACTTGTAAATTCATATTCTCTAAACAGGGTAAAGTGACTCGAACCCCCTCACCCCCACCCCGGGAGCCTGGCCCCAGGACGCGGTGTTTCCCGGCGCATGGCTGGGGCCACAGGCTGCCCTCGCTCCCAGCCAGTGTGGGGACCACAGGGGCCTCGCTGCTGCCGGCCACTGGGACACCCGACTTGTGCTGCCGCTGAATGTAAGCCCTGNCCATCCCCATACGGTGCTTTATCTCCACTGGTGACAGCAAAGCTCTCCCTGCAACACGGCATGGCCGGGGTGGGGTACAACGCAGGCGCTCCTGTGCCCACCCCGGCATCCTGGCCCTGTCCCCTGGCTGCACCTCGCTGGCACATGGCAATGGCCTCTAAGGAGCCGGTGGCAGCTGCGTGGGATGGCGCTGAGCCCGGCAGCTTCCGAGCATGACCCAGCCTCAATCACACACACAGAGCACCCAAGAGCCGGCACCGACACCCCCGGCACCCTCCCCGGTACGGGCGGCCGCAGTCCAGCTGTGGCTCTGCTGGCCAGACCGGTGTGCGTGGGCTCCCCCAGGTCCTGTCGGCGGGGGGCTTGGGTCGCCGCAGCCCTTGCAATGCAATAAAGTCCTCAGCACTGGCCGCGTCTCAGTGCGAGTAGCCGGGGGCTGTTTGCAGGGCCGGGTCCCAGCTCCCTGGGGAGCGATGGGCCTGGGGCTCACGGGGACCCTGGCAGGGCCGGACCGGGCCGGGGAGCGGGGCCGAGCTGGGCGCAGGGAGCAGAGCGGGACCGTGGCCCCAGGATGGGCAGCTCTGGGCAGAGAAGCCGCTGCCTATCCGCAGGCATCCAGGCAGGGCCGCGGCACGTGGAGGCTGCGGGGGGATGGCAATGACGGGCTCTGCAGGAACCACCGACCAGCCGGGGCGCCCGGGGCTGGCGGGAGCCGGTAAGTCGTGCCCCGATGCCCTGCGGGGTGGTGGTGAGGGACGGAACCATGCCGAAACACCTGCCGGGAGCCAAAGTCACCTGGGACGGCATGGGTGCCGGCGCGCCTTCTGCCAACGGCCTCTGCCAGCCACAAGCCCAGCGGTGCCCATGTCCCTCCGGCGGCGCTCGTGTCCTCCCTGGAGCGGGGCCAGCAGGAGCCCCCTGCACCCCGCAGTGCCCGGGGTCTTGCCAGCTTGTGCGTGCTGTTGCCGGCTGAATTGGAAAAAACAAACGAAGAAAATCAGTGGAGAAAGGAATACAGTAGCTGTAATATATCTGTATTTTAGTACAAAGTTTGATACAGTGTTTCACAAAACCTTATTGAAAAATATAATTCAAACCAGACGAGCTCGGAGCCCTGTGGTGTGGGGGACTGGGACGGGCGCCTCCGGGCACTGCTGATAAAGAGGAGGTGGTTTGCGAGGAGGATGTCGAAGGACTCAGTGTGGTCACCAGCCGTGGCACAGCTACACGGGGTGGGGAGCCCGCCCTGCCCCCCACCCCCACCCCCGGAGGGCTGAGCCTCCATCCACGCAGGCTGGCACGCGAGGGGGGCACGGGTCAGCGCGAGTCCCTGGGGAAAGGGCCTGTCCCACCCCATGGCAAGGCAGGAGGTGGGGTAGGGGGTCTTGTCTATCACTAGGAGCGTTTCAACCCTCCCCTTCTGCCCCTCCACGGGTGTCCCCCCCAGGGTTGTGGAGCCACAGTGCACCACGGGCAGTCTGTCAGCTCACGGGCAGACACAGGCTGGTAAGAGCCTCCTGAAATTCAGCAAATTCATGTGTTTTGATGGAAAAAAAGACTCACATGGCTTGTCAGTCCAACAGCACGTGCTGGTAGAGGAGCAGGGACAGCTTTCCAGGCTGTGCGAGCATGAGGGCAGCCTGGGGACCTCTTGGCCACCTGGAGAGCTTTGACCAGCTCCGTCCTCCCCGGTATGGGACGGACACACAGCCTGGGTGAGCCCCATGCAGGCGCACGGCACAGAGGGGAGGCTGAGAAGTGGGCTCCAGGGGAGAAGGAGAGAATGTGCTGGTGCCCACAGCTGCTTTGGGGGAAGGCATAGAGGAGATGGAGCCAGACTCTTCTGGGGGACGCACAGAGACAAGATGAGCCACAACAGACACAAGTCCCACGAGGTGGCAGGGGGAAGGTTTTCACCCCAAGGGTGGTCAAACACCAGAGGTGCTGGGCACCTCAGACACACCAGCTTTGAGGATCAACACTTGGAGGCACACCTGGCGGGCCCCACTGCAGACTCAGCCCATCTCAGGCACCCTAAGGAAAAGGCAAGCAGTATGAAAATGAAAATGGGCATCAGCGCACCAGAAACCAGGTTTTGAAGCAGGTGCAGTAGTGCCAGAGACATCCTCCACACCATCTCCTCCCCAAATGTGCTTGAACGAGAAGAGTGGCAGCACAGCCACTATCTCACAGCTCCAGCCAGGAAGCTCGGGGAATTTCCCCTTCCCCGGGAACTGTGGCTCCTGGAGCTGCCCCCGGCTTCACCCGAAATGCTGGCAAAAGAGAGGTCTGCAGGGCTGCTCCTGCAAGGTTCCATTTACCCTGCAGGGACAGGGAAGAGAGACCAACATGCACCTGCCTTCCCCCACCCCCCGCCCCCCAACCTGGGCACCAGCACTGAAGGTGGTAAGGAAACACAAAGGGACTTTCAAAAATACTGTTTTTCAAGTTAAGTATTTTTATTATCAAAATTATTACATCTCTTGTGAAAGTTCAAATGTTACAGCACGGTGTAAAAACTCCACTAGAGTAAGAAGCTACAGCCCCCACCTTTCCAAGAGCTTTCCAGGGTCCCACCCTCCTGCCCCCCTGCTGTGCCCGAAGGTGCCGGAGCCTCTGGGCAGGGCCCCCCACCCCCCACCCCCCNAGGGGAGGCTGCATCCCCCAGGGCTAAGCCGAGTGAAGTTTACACCTATTTTATACAGTATACAGACACCCAACTGTGGGGTGACAAGTTCCATCCCAACACGCTCACAGCCAGACAGTGTGAGAAAGTTACTTTTTGTTTCAATATTTTAAAAGTCTCCCCTAGGTTGAACAAACACCTGATTTCAACTGTGAATTAGAGAAACCTGTAACAGTCCTAAAAAAAGGAAGAAGACTGTGCATCTGAAAAGACAGGGGAGACAGACTCACAGCATTATGTTATCCAAGAGAAAGGAGAAGTTCCACTGCAGCACCAGGGATGACAACTGTCGTATATTAGCTAACCTACTATGGTTATAACTGAATATAAAATTAGATAAATAAAAACACGCCCGATATTACAGTAAACAAGTGAGAAAGAAGCTGGCAATCGTATGGAATTGAACAGACAGCACACTGTGTCTGGGCTGGCTCTGCTGCCACGCTCGGCAGGTGACAGCACCTGGGAAAATCACCCCGCACAGAGCGGGGTCCCCACCGAACACCTAACCACCGCCTCTCTGCAGCCCCCCTGCTCCTCAGCCAGGCAGCCCCTTGCACGCCACGGCATCACTCTACTATAATCACGCCCCCATCACCCCCCAGTGTGTCTGCGCACCAGCAGCCAGAGATCCCCCTGCCCCGGCGTGGCAGCACGTGGCATGCACCGCCCCAGCAATGCTCCCGTTCACAGACCTGCGAGGGACGTGGCAATTCCGCCCCGTCAGAGCAGCAAGTGACAGTGCATCCCAGATCCTTTGCAGCGACAGGCACACGCACTCCAACCCCCTCCCCGTGCTAGTTCACATTTGCAGAGACTCTGTTGTCCTGGAAAAAGCTCTGACCGCGGCAGTCATGACCCAGGCCCCAAAGGCAGCCGTGTGCACTCGTCTGCTTGTGACTGGAATGATCGTAACGGATTAAAGCCCTCCCTGGAACGCACTGAGAACCTGACCTATAAAGAGAGCTTTGGGATTGGAGTTAACTTCCCCCAATGTTTTCTTTAAACTGCTTTCGTATTCAAAAAGATGTCCGTACTGCATGAGTGACTATGGCCATGGGCACGGACAAGAGACAGAGGCTGCACCACAGTCATTGCACTTGAACCATTTGCTTTTTTTTCTTTTTTTTTTTTGCAATGTACCCACGCGTCAGGGAACAGCTTTGCTACAGTCTCTGCCTCAGAGAAATCTGCGTTCTCCTACAAGGCCAGAGGCCAATACTGCTCACAAATCTCACCCGTGCATTTCAGACCTCAGCCTCTGACCCCTGGCACCCCAGCATCAGGTGCAAGCTCCCAACACTGGCCCAGGAGCCACTTCCAGAGGTGACTGGAAGGAGCTATGGGCAGTTTTGTCCTCCTGGAGTCCAGACAGCCCTAGGAAAGTCCTGTTTGAGTCTTTACTCCAGAACCTTGAAGCTGCTGAAGTCTGTACTGATGGACACTGCTTCCCCCGCGGTGCGGATAGTGTTGTGCATTGGAAATCACTGCCCCCCGGGAGCCCTGGTAGAGAACAGACTGCCCAGAATTCGGTAGACTGATAGTCCGCAAGTCTGACTGTAGTGACCTAGCACTTTGGGGAGCAGAGGTGGAGCCCGACGCACCTGTGCAGGGCTGGGAGCCTGACTCGGAGGAGAGAGAGTCCACAGCCGTCTGCTGTGCTGGGCTGGCAGCAGCAGGGCAGCTCTTCTTCAGGAGACTGCCGCTGACGCTGCCAGAGTGCTGCTGGCTGCTGTAATACCCCGAATTCCCTGCAAACAGGGCAGAGGAGTCTGTGGAAACCGAGTGGGCAGGGCTGGAGTAAGAGGTGGAGGAGAGGGATGTTTCCGAGGAACCATGAGAGAGGCTGTGGGCTGTCCTCTGTGCTGCTGCTCGATAGCTGTATCCAGGAGAGGGAGTAAGGTGTCCTCTGTAGGGGGAGGAACTCTGCTGGAGAAGGGTCTGCGATTCTGCCTGGGGACTGTCAGACTGCAGGAGCTGAACGAGTCAGTGGGGGGAAAAAAAGAAGATATGTCAGACTGACTTACCTATTTCTTACCTCCTTCTCATGCCAAAGACGCTTAGTGTAGCAGGATTAGGAATAACTGGCAGCCAAACCCAGTTTCCCCCCTAATCCAGTTAAAAGCTTTATTTCAGAATGGGCACATAATGTATGAAATAATTTACCTGGTAGCTGTATCGAGAAGGACTGTAAACTGCTGGTCCTTTGTGGGCTTCTGGAGTGTCTCCTTCTGCTGTGTCTGCAATGTACAGGCAAGATGTTAAACCTCACCCCCTGGACTGAGGCCACAGCACTTCCCTCTCAAATGACACACCTGCACACACCGCAGCCGCCTTGTTCTCCATCCAGCTACAGCTGAGACAAGAGTGGCTTCTCTAGCCATCAGTGTTTCAGAAGCTGAAGAATCCTAGCATAAGGCAACTGAAAAACCTTAACACGCGTAAATCAGCCACACACATTAGTTAGGAACCGCTGCTTCCCTTACCCCAGCTCTCCCTGGTTTAGCACAAAGCTCACCTGCCTGGGACCAGCCTATCCGAGCGGCTGCACTGCACAGACACAGCCTGGGCTCCCTTCGCTCTTCAGAAGGATATAAGAGGCAGAAGAAAGTTTCTAAGGATTCAGCAATTCTCCACTCAACCTTGATCACAGGAATCCACTTGGCTACAGTTAAAGCCGGGGAGGTAAAACCGTCCCTTTCTTAGACGGTTGTCAGCAGGATCCTGCTGCAGATTTTCCTCAAAGGCAGATCCAGACACTGCCAAAGACTGAGGTCCCGTTCTGCCAAGGCTGACAGCACCCCTGCTGCGGTTTCGGGGATTATGCTTTACAAGTCGATTGAGCTGCTCCAAACAGAGTTACTCTTAGACCGCAGAAATGCCTGTTTCAGAAACAGGCCAAAATGATGAAAATGCTTTGAGGTCTGAGTGGTAACAGCAGCACAGTACACAGCAATCCACCTTAGCTACGTGAGAGATCAAGAGGAATAAGCTTCTTCTTGACAGAGCAAGCCTGTCTAGCACCTGGATCTTAGAGTGTGGGCGAGCTTCTTGTCCTACGAAATAACTGAACCTGAACTGGGGTAGGCAAGAAGCACTGCAAGTGACCCAGCCACTTTGCCACGTGTATTTTTCAGTTGCTACTACAGTAATCATGGGGTTCAGCTGGCAATCATGCTTTCTTTAGGAGGGAGTGAAACTTGTGGGACTAGAAGATTTCACATCAGAGTTATGTTGCACTCTAATGAGACAGAGCTGTTCAGCTGCAGCATCTCAGGGATTCTCAGCAGCCACCTTTGTAATGCCTTGGTGAAACAGCGTTGGTATTAGTATCAAATTTATATGACAGATGTGTCTCAGCCATGAAACAGGACACGCTGCCTTAGCCTGCTCTGTACTTCTGCCAGGCAGGTTTGGCTTTGTACCAGATGCACTGGCACAAGCACTGGAGTCAGCAGTGCCCATGGCTTTGCTGCGGTTGTCCTCTCTCTGTGCTACATCGCAGCTGCTGGCTTAGCTAAACAGGAATCTGGATTGAGTTGTCTTGTCGCAGACAAGGCTCAGAAGCCTTCTTCCTCAGGGCACAGGACCTGCACAAAGACCGGGGTGTGAAGCTTCCAGCGTGTGTCCTGTGCTACCTTCCGTTTTCTGAAATGACATCCAATGCATCAAGTAGCTGTTCGCTGTAGGTGACATTCTGAGCACTGCACTGCAGAAAGGCAAAACTTGGAAGTTTGGGGCATGTTTTGTTAAGCAGTCACGTGCAGAAGAGACTAACTGTTCAATCCAGGAGATCGTTGTGATTAACAGAAGTGGAGTATGAGAATCAGAAGAAATCTAAAGATTTCTGGAAGGAATTGTTTCTTAAAAGGCCAAGCACACCAGCAGGGCTGCACAATTTACTGGCAGTGCCTGTTCACAGAAAAAACCTTGTCAAGTTAAAGACTATTGAAAGACTAAATTACAAAGGCTAAATAAACTATAACTTTCCTGAATTTGTTTTATGTAAACTTAAAAGATAAAGCCAACATTTCCCTCCCCCATTTCTTAATACCTGCACAAGTAAGGACATAAAGAGGAACTGCTTTTCTTGGCAGTACTGGCTTGTGTCAACCTAAAGCATATATGAAGTAACAGCTTTAGCTGAGAGCAGCTGCAATTCTCACAAGTGTGGCACGCGCACGAATTCCATTTAATTCCTACGTGCCCCATCAGCAAACCATTCGAGTTTGGGTTTTTTAGTTCCCCTCATATTATTATCTGTTACAGCATCAAGTACACGTGTATCTTCACAACTCTTACAGGAGATACCAGGAATGGCAGGGACTCGGCCACTGGCTTGTTTCATTAAGAAGCAGACCAGCAACTGGGGGAGGGAAGGTGGCTCAAAGAATTTAAACAAGCTACTGAAGAAATTGCCAGAATATGCAAAAGAAGAAAAAAATATTTTGCTGCACTAGGATGAAAGAGACAAAAAGACTTTTGTCAGCTAGAGCATTAAGTTTTCACATCCTGGAGTGGGATGGGTTTTACGTAACGAGGAAGAAGAATGGATCGAAGTAGCTGAAAGCCTAACTCCAGCCTAACTCTTGGGTGAGGCCGAAAAAGCCAGAGCCATCCAGATTACAGTGGGCAAAAGGCCTGCTGCGAATTTGGATTTTGCCTACCCTTCTAAAAAGTAACCACCAAGAAAGCCACTTCCACTGGCCTGAGAGACAGGAAACAGCGGGGTCCCATGAAACCAGTGAAATTTTTGATAGGGTAAAGGATTCCCTCTCAAGAAAGACTACTTGAAGAAAAGGCATCGAAAAGAGATGTGCTTAAGTGTACAAAGATAGCAAAACCCGAGATGAAAGGACAGTTTTCAGAAAGTGCTCCCAAATACACCTTACTGTGACTGGGGAAAAAGTCTGATTTGGACTAAAGGAAATAACTACTCGCCCTAAAATGCTTGGAAATGAGATACCCCAAAGGCAAAAGCTGCCATTGCTGCTGAATTACCCAAAGAGCACTCCGTGCTAGCTTGGGTTAGAGGCTCTAGTCTT
The DNA here is from genome assembly GCA_013398815.1 of Ibidorhyncha struthersii. Lineage (NCBI taxonomy): Eukaryota > Metazoa > Chordata > Aves > Charadriiformes > Charadriidae > Ibidorhyncha > Ibidorhyncha struthersii. The sequence continues at coordinate 210,101 of VZSZ01003443.1, forward strand.
TCCATGGCTAAAATAACACACGACTTGGTTCTGGCTTCCACAGAGATTCAGATCCCTACTACTGACCATCAGCAAGCTGTACCCATATCAGCCATGAGTCTGTAAAACAGTTCTCAGCTATGAGAAAGCAGGGACTGATGGCAACACACAGATTAAGTTATTTAAATACAATGATCCATTGCTATAAGTCCCAAGTGCGATTAAGGGTTCTGAGGGCACTATCTGTTAGGGAAAAACAACCATGTTCAACAGAGACTGCAAAATAAATAAAAGAAAAATAACTCAATTTCACAGCTGAGAAATTAGGCAATGATGAAGTGATCTGCCCTTCTCACAGAAAGTCGCATCTCACCTTCAGACCACAGATAGATAAAAGAGGGGTATAATCTCAGCTCAGGTTACAAATAGTCACTGACCCTGCATGCTACTTGGCGGGGACAGTGCTTTATTCGGAGAAGAAAGGAACATCAACACAGAACTTAATTCATCTCAGTAAGGAGGTACATTCCACAAAACTGACAAATATCATAACTCAAGGAATCAAGTAACTTCAAAAAGAGCTGAAGTAAGGCTTGGAAGCTAAATTAGTTCTTAGCACTGCCTCAAGCCTGCACCTGCATTTTAGTGTGATAACACATTTATCTGGATGTTCAGCCAACTAGAATTATTAAATGATAGCACTTTCATCACCAGTACACAGGGGCAATTGAGGCAATGCTGCTTAACCCCTCAGTCCAAGGACAAAGAAGCTGTCCCTGCCAGGGCCAAGATGCAGGTAGTCTTGAATCCAAACCCTGCAGAAAGCTGGAGGTCTTCCAGGTCTAACAGAAGAGGGATATAGGCTCAGGCAATATCTAAATAACAATAAGTATGGCTTGCAGAAGGCGTTGATATTGTTGAAGATAAAGGTATGACTAACTTCATAGACAAGTTTGCAAAGTTATCTGAGCCCACCGTTTCCCACCAACCAAGTGTTCAGAAGTTTCATCTTCCTACCTGCATCTCTCTCAACAGCACTGTCACAGGTAGGTGAGGATTCAGTTCTCTGGGCTACCTTTGCACCACTTCGCAGCACCTTCTCAAGTATGCCTCGGCCCTCTCGAAGCCTCTCCACTGACGTTGGGACCATCCTGCAACAAAAACCCGGTAACAGCTGAGGATTGCTATTACACAGCCGAGAGCAATGTGACCAACGCACAAGGGGGCTGTGGGGTCCTTGGTATAATCACAGGACAGGTTTAGTTTCTGCTTAAATTCACTGGTATGATGTTATGTGCAAATGCAAACCCCTACCACAGAAGGGAGCGATCAGAGACCACCAATTCTCTTGACAGATAAGGAATAAACTTCTGAACTGCTTTTGCAATGTAAAGAGCTTCCCCTGTGGGATTTTAAGATTGCCGGTCACCAGCTACCAGGATAGCACTGCCCTCAGAAATACAAAAATCTTTACTCTTATCAAAAACATGGTATAAACATCCAGTTCAGTAGACCATCTGATGACAGGACACCTTCTCCCAGAAAAAATGTTGCGAGATTCAACAGCATTTTGAAAATCCTGGTATTGCTTTAAAATTAAATGCAGTTATTTTGCATAAATTACTTTTATCCAAACTAAAAAGAGGCAAACCCAATACCTTTATGATAATACAGTGTCAAGATAGTACAGTCAGACAATGCAATGTTCCTGGAGCAGAGCTAGCTTGGCCATTTTGCCCACTAATGCTACTTTGTCCCATTTCTTTTGTAATGTGAAAACTCTCTGCTCAAGATTGGTGCTAGATCTTGTTCCATTATGTATTACAAGTGTCTAGGTCTGAGGGTGAAAACCAGAGTTGAAGTGGCTTTCCTAAAGCCAATATGTAGAGGAAAAACAGTCACAGACAAACCCCAAGCCCCTGGGTCACTATTCAATCTACCATGCACAGGACCAACCAAATCTCTTTAGAAATAAGAGGTTTAACCTATAAGATAGTAGCACCTTGATCAGGGATTCACAATGTCTTTACCCTAGACACTGAAGAACACGCGCCTTAAAAATGCCTGAATTTAAATATTTAGTAAAATATTAAATGTACTGTATACCATCTGAGTATGCAGCTTAACACCATATTAACAGATTTCTGTATTTATTTTTTTTTCTTTTTAAAGGTATATTAAAAAATGTGCTTTACATTAGCTTGGCTTTTTTTTNGAAGTTCACCCCTCAATGAAGCAGAAGGGAGAAGGGGCCAGAGTTCACACCTCATGGAGGTGAATGGGGTGAGGGGGTGAATTCACACCTTCGTTGCTGCTATTGTTTTGCTGGAGACAGTTTTCTGCAAGGCTGGGTTTACTGGGCAGCAGCACATCTGTTTACATTGTGATGGCTGTATCTTGGCAACTGAAAGAGACAGAAACTTAATTTTTTTTAAATGAAAGCTATTGGCAAATATTGTAGAATTCAGCAAAAATCTGGACAACTCTAAGAATTAAGGCACGTAATTTTAGTTCCCACCATTTTCTTCTGTCCCTAATATTATAGTATTCTGAATGTCTGGAAATGTATCTGAAATGTAAGCACTCAGAGTTAAAGATGAAATTGGGTCACAACTTTAACTCAGTAACATGCATTTTCTATTATATTTTTTAAAAGTAGGTGACTGTACATTTATTAGCCTTGCCCATTAAAACACAGAAGAACAAGAATTTAAAAGGCAGCAATTCTGCTTAATCCCATTTCAAAATGTATCAGTATTGTTTCAACTTTATATCCAGTGTCCCGTAACAATACGATCTTTATTCCCACACAATACTTACTCATGAAACCATGTGAGAGACTGAAGCCAGAGCACCTGCTGAGGGGCAGCAGATGAAGCTCAGAGAATACAAAATATGGTACTAGAGCAAGGTTGCCACACTGACCCCACATCCCTCACCATTTCTTTTTCATTCAGCTAGGTTTTTCCTTCACCCTTTTGCAGGCAGAAGGAAGCAGCACAGGAGGAGAAGGGCACAGGATATCAACACTTGCACAGAATAATATTTGGTTATAAAATAATGATTACAAACTAATCATCAGCTGACTGCCTCAGCTGTGACCAGTCCCAACACCTGGCAGAAGGTCATCTCATAGACAGAGTACCATCAGAGAGGTATGAGACAAATTATTTCTATTAATCTCTGCTTGAAGAGTGATGGAAAAGGGAAGTAAATGGATCTTATTACTCCTGCAAATTCACCCAAAACAGTATTTCTCAAGCACTTTCAACACAGACTTCATACTTCTCACTGCCTTCAGCATTGCTTAGCATCTCTTCCCTTGCTGCCCCCCTGCCATTACATGAGCAGTGACACAGATGCGTACATGGAGAATCAGCATTAAGAAATTGCCTTCTTGCCTGTGGTGTGCATGAACAGCACTTGAATACAAAGGAGCCGAGCCAGTGTACTACATAGCTCCAATCAGCAGAACGCCCTGACCATTATTTCATTGACACTATAATACAACATTCTGCATTTCAGTGCTGCATACTTAATTTTTTGGACCAGACATTACTATCAGGTTCAAGAATTTTTGAAGACCAGCCTTTCCCCTTATCAAACCTTCTCATGGTAACACGATAAAGGTGGGTTTTCCATGCCTTTGGCAAGCAACTGACTGCAGTCTGGCAACTGCTTTTCAAGCTACATAAGCAAGGCATTAGGAAAGCTGGAGCCGTTTCACTGTCCCTGCTTCTCAAATGCAAAGTCACAGAGGGCTCTGTTTGCTTTCCTTCTGAATAGGAGTTCACTTTCTATCATACATGTCCAAACAGAGTGGAGGTTCAGCGAGAAAAGACCTGGATTAAATTCTCATCGCAAGGGTAAGACTTTCAAACCTGAGACCTTAAAAGGAAACTGGTGGAAGAGAGAGACAACTGTTTAACTTCACATCTTTCATGACAGATTTTTGATATCTAAGCCACGAACTAAAGGGCAGGCTGAGAAGACTGCTGGTATCCTTCACGGTTGTTCAGCAATTACGAAAGAGAACAATGCCAAGAGACCCGACAAAATCCATCCAACTGCACTTATTGTTCTGGAAATGCCCCCTAGAGAGTTTGGTCCTTCTCTGTGGAGCAATCTCAGGCTTGCTTGGAAGGATAACACTCACCACCTACTGCTGATGTTCTCCTGGGATTTGCTGAGTGATGTTGAGGAACTAGCCCCCCTCGAGTCTGGTGGGCTGACGTCCTCTACATGAGGCAGGGAGGAATGAGAAGGGGAGAAGCCACTCTGTGGGGAGGATGGGGTTCGTACTATGGAGCCTGGCAGGCTGTTGCCATCTGTGTCAGTCACAGAACTGCTGCTGCCCTGTCGGGTAGGAGTCCCTGTACATCGCACTGAATCGCCTCCCTCCTTGGCTTCTTGTTTCCGCTTGCGATATTCTAGTAGAGACACCTGAGAGAGAAAAATACAGCCATGAGTCAGGGAACACAATGGACTAGGATAGGGGGAGGAACATGCCCACATGCCATTTTTAAAATCTGTTTTTCTGGGTTTGCAGATAAAACTTTACAAGCTATATTGGGATTATAAAATCTTCCTGAATCTGCAGGCACTTTAGAAAAAGAGCTAAGTGGTACAAATTTGGATCACTCATCACCTGCCATGCTCACCCACATTTTATGACCAATACTTGAGCAGAAATATCCAGCTAGTTTGCTTCTCTAACAATCTGGAATTTCGCATCATTTCAGTATATGCTTGCATATACAAGCATCGAGCCTCTACATCCTCCTCTCAACACCCGTCGCTCCCTCCCTCTGGTTTGTGACCTTATATAAAATGTATATCAGAATCTGTACATCTCAAAACCAGAGAATAAGAGCCTCTTTCATAGAACTGGTATCTTCAGAGTCCAGTTCACCTGTACTATTTCAGCCACATTAATGCTAAAAACTTGGTAAAGCCTGACACAGAATTTTAACCTGCTTAGAGCAGTTGCCTGCTGTGGTGGTTCAGCAGCCAGTATTGCAACCTTCCAGCACTATGACCTAAAGAAATTACTTTTAGCAAAGGTATAATGTATTTTGTGCAAAGCAGTCTCACATCTGTCAAAGGCACAGACCAAAATATCCCAGATAATGCAGTCTCGTAACAAAGGGACAGCAGAACCAAAAATACACAAGTATTTCCAACTGAGAACTTACCTTTCACTGTATCTTCCCTTAAGAGTTATTATGAGGCACAGACTCCATAAAGTACTTGCAGAAAGCAGCTCTGCTGAAGAACTCAACTGTGATTCAAAGCCTGTATAGAAGGCTTTGAACAGGGTATTTCCAAAAGTAACTCAACATGTGAAGGTTTTAAGATAAGTGTAACTTTAAAAGAAAATCAAAGGAAAAAATCAAAACCCTCCAGAAATGGAGTGGAAATCAGATATTCCATCCAGCTGGACACTTACACAAGTGATCTGAGTCACCACACTGGCAGTACAAAAAAATATATCCAAGTACAAGAAAAGGCACGGATACCCATCTACACAAGCTTATGTTTATTTGTCCCATGAGTACCCAGTTTTATCACAGCAACCCCTGATCTGTCATTTTGACTCAGTTTTAGTCCCATGAGGGTCACTGGTCTGCTGTTAGAAAACCAATACACATTTGATTTCTTTAAACATTATTCCTGTGGTTTTAGTTTCAAAGAGCTAAAACTTAAGTAACAACCTTCATCTACTTTTCTTGCAATGTTACTGTGTTTCCATATTAATGGAAATGTTCTAATCCCTTCTAATAAACAGCCTGTGTTCTCTTTTGAAATGTTAGACCTTCTTTCCTAGTAAGGACCCTTGACAAAGAACACCTCCACCAACTAGTACAGTTGCACTGTGTCTCCTCTCAGTTTAACAACTGTTTATGAAAGCTGCAAGAGCATCATGCTCTCCATTCTGTGCTCCCAGAAGAGGTATTTTCATTGTGGTCTTTTGCATCCACACCTCACGTCAAAATCTTGCCTAAAGGGTAGCTCTCTCTTTTAACAACTTTTAGATTGTTTTCATCCAGGCACTGGATGCCTGAATTACTTGCCCAGCTTACGTTTTAGTTGTATTCTGCTCTCTTCATTCTCCCTGTCTTTCCCACAGTACTGACTGTTCCCGCTCGGGTTCCTGCAATCTTAGAGTTTCTTTTACAAGAATACTTGCCTTCTTCCTTTGTGGCGGATTCTGGGGAGCAGATCTGATGCCTTCACAAGCTCTCTCGCCGCAGGGAGACATGGATCCATGCACTGTCTCTTTAAGCAGCCCTGACTCGTGTCTGCTGAAATATCCTTCGGCAGGAGAGCTGCAGCATCCTGCTTCTGAATTCATTGGCTTCCTTTCTCCCAAAGGAGCAGAACCCCGCAACAACCCATCTACACGTGGCATAGCGTTCAATGGGGAGAAGGCATACATTAAATTAAACTCTGTCCGAAAAGCCTGATCAGAGCTTCGTAGCAGCATCTGTGCTTCCCCACTTTTCCCTGGGAAGTTAATCTCTGAAGCAGAGTTTATGGAGGGTTGTGGAGTCAGATCAGAGGATCCAAAGCTGAGCAGCGATGGTCGTTCTGGGCAGGTGTTTGCACTGGAATCCAGGTACCCACCCTTTGAATCCAGGTCGGATCGGAGGCAGAGCTGGAAAACCCAAGGAGGATATAGGAGGGGGGTGGGAAGTCAGGAAAAGGGTCAGGCAAGGGTGGGGAGAGAAACAATCAGAAAGTACTCTGTACAATGTTAGCTTACTGCTTTCCGGTTCCTTTTTGATCACCCCCCCCTGTCCTTTCCTGCACTGTTCTGCTCATTCTACAGGTGAACGGCCGACACTAAGTTTAGCTTAGATAATCAGTTTAGCTGTCCAGTATGAGATGCCCTCTCCCCTTTAGCAGTCTTACTGCAGCAAGCAGGTAAGGCTCAGCACTATTTCCGGGTAGTCAATGAAGAAAACCCAGAATTTTCAATTGCCGCTATGTCCCAAAGTTGATGTTAACACATAGGTTCCTTATGGGAAGAGAACAGAAAATATCTGCTGTCCATTTGCTGTTTTATTAGCCAAGTTCTTGACTGTCCCAAGTCAACCACTACTAACTTCCTAACAATGAAATGCCCAGGACCTCCAAGCCATTTGTTTTCACTTATTGTGAGCTTTGGAAACCTCTAACAATAGTACATTCATTTAATTTATATTGCATTTCTACATTTTACATTCTCTAACAAAACCATAATGGCATCATCTTTGCACTGTCACAGTTTCTGGAGCACTAGGCACTGACACAATGGTATATCCATTAGTGCCAAAAACCCTCCAGGGCAACAGCATAATCGTCTCCTTCACCATGTTAATATGTCAGGATCTCAGACAATGAGCATAACTGACACGATTTCATCCTCTTTGCAGGACTATAGTGTTCAGGGAAAAAAGCAGCAGCACCAGGCATCAGCTCTGCCCTACTGCTGCTGCTGAGAATGTTTCCTCTGCTGTATTACAGCTCCAAGTAATCTGCCACATTGGAGAGGAATGTGTGTTTTCTACTATGAAACAGCCTCTGAGCAAGGTACTTGCACTCCCATTTTACAACATGCCAGTAGGTAAACAAAGTACTACTTTCTCCTCAACATTTTAAGTCTGCAAGTGAACAGGTGATAAATCAAGGCTGAAGAGCAGGTCAGGTGCTCCACTGTGTCCTCTTAAGTCAAACCTCTAGTGAATGCTTTCCCTTTTCTTCCACCATAGTCATTCTGCTGCTACTGAATGAGTATCACACACCGCTTATCTGCTGGGGCAGGGCTGAAGTTGACTATGGTATTTCCATGGTCGCCAGAACTCTTGCCTTCACCTCAGTAGCTGAGACGTACCGGGTCTTCACACCGCCTGTTTCCCACCAGTGTCAACAAGTGAATAATAAATTCCAGTCTTCAGTTTGTTTGCTCTCGTAATAACCCTGAAAACTCTCCTCAGCCTTATTGTGACTGATGCTCCGCCCTCATTCCCCACCACCTCTGCACTTCTCATCCCTCCCCTCCTGCCACGGCCTCAGATACACACACAAGCACACACGCTCCGGGACTCAAATGCAACCGAGATGGTGTGATAACTACCTCGGGTGACATGGACTCAGGCCTATGCGCAGGGGAACTCTCAGGGGAGGATACGTTCTAGAGAAGGGAAAAGCATCTTGTTATTCATCTACTTAGAAAGTCAAGAATCAAAATAAAAATCAATTAAAAAACAAGCACAGAGATTAGCAACAGCTATTCTAAACAAAAACTATCCCAGGAACTGGCCCCTGGACGACAACTCTGTCAGTTAAAGTGGTTTCTAAAGTTCCTAGAAGCACAGAGACAGGACTGGGTTACTGTGCTTCATGCTATAACTTAGTAGCCAAAACAGAGCACATAAATGTTAAGAAACACCTTATTCTTTATATTTCTGATGCTGTCAGATACAAAGTTTGCACCATGAAATATAGAGAAAACCATTTATGGTGTTTAGTATGAGGACATGGGAGAAATTGAAAATCTGATTTTGCCCAAATAAAAGGCAGCTAAGATCCCTCAAACCCTATTGTGAACTTTATCATAGACTTTATACTAGAAAACAAAAAATCTTTCTGTTCTCTTCCTACAGTGCTACAGGACTAAGGTATAAAGCTTTATACACGGTGAGATGTATTTGTTCAAGTTAGAATTTATGATAACTAAATGAAACAGACATGACACTAAAATAGAGATGTTATGAATAAGGTGCATTGAGAGAAATACAGGAGTGTGAACAAAGAAGCCTATGGGCTACCAAGCTGTTAACACTCTTTTACTAGAGGGGAAAAAAAAAATGCGTAAAAGGGGCAAGTAAGGTATAGCTGCCCAGTGAAATCCAGGCTCCCCATGTCTTACACATGGCAACAGAAATAATTAACACTAAGGTGGGACTGGAAATTAGTGACTAGATCATGCAGGTCCCAGGTAACACTGCCCTGATCTGCCATCTCAACCAGAGCAAAGGTAAGGATCGTTTCCAATCAAGCTCTGTACCTGAAACAGTCTTTCATCTCTCTCCCCAGTGCTCCACAATCTTCCCTGCTAACCTCTATAGATCTGCCTCTCAGACAGCTTACAAGAAAGAGCTGTCAAGAAAATAATCAAAAGCACACTAAGCTAAAAATACCACAAAGGACTGTTTGCCTTGTTGCAAAACAAATGAGGGATTCCTCCAAAACAGTCCATAGTACGGAGCAGTCCGTCACTGCACAATATGTTTTTTCAATGGTTTTAACTGGCAGAGCGTGAGCAGCTGGCCTGAAGAGTTCTGTTTTTTAAATGAAAATATGCCATACTAGAAACTAAAACTAAAACTGCAAACTGCATGATTCCTATTCACAGGCACAGAGCAGCAACACAAAGTGGAAGGTCCTAGTTGCATGGGTGCTGATAACTCTCCCACAGGGCTCAGAGCAACAGAAACCACCTACAGAGCCTGCTCGGAACTTCTGCAAATTTTTGCAAAAGGAAACTATCGAGAAATCAAAGGTGTGAGGTATTTTCCTTCTACCCAATCAAGGGAAAGGAAAACGAAAGAATATGGTGGAAGCTGATGTATAGTATTTCTACCATACTTGGGGTTACTGAAAGCTGTTTAGGGAAAGGAGCCAAGGATGTCAGACAGCCTTTGAGAAATGGAGCACTGTTTGGAAGAGGCAGGGATTGGAAGCCACATTGGTACAGAGATCTGAAATTGGGAAGCTGACTAAAGAACACCGAAAAGCCTGTAAAATTTGGGAGCTACTGCGGAGAAACAGATAAAAGAATTAGACTACTGTTACTCATAGCTACAAAGTGAGGGGAGGCTGGGCTGCAGCAAGGTTTGACATATAATAAAGCAGGAGATTTGGTCAGAAGTGGAGGAGAAAGACAGCACTGCTTTTGAGTCTGACACTATGATGCTGCTCAGGAATATGGTCACCTCTTCAAGAAGGAAGGTGACCCTAGTGCTACCTCTGCTGCAAATATTCCAGTTCCTCCTTTTCTTGCATTCCCAGTCTCCCATTGGATTTACCTCAAACTGTAGTGGAGTATTGCAGCGACTAGCAGCCAGAGAAGGAATAGGTGAGAACATCATGCCATAACCATTGCGACTCTCCTCCTCTCCTGGCACCGATGAGCAGGGTGTAGCCAGCTGTGGGCTCACTGAACCAGGAACTGAAGGGATGGGAGGTGGAGGGGTGACAGGAGACAGTGGCCTCAGCAACTTCTTAACATTCTGCTCCATCAAGTAGCGAGACTTCCATTTCTTCAGGGGACTCAGCAAGTCTGAAAAAAAACCAAACTGAGCTGAGGACAGGGCTGCACCATTAACCGTGTAGAAATCACATACTGTCTCCTTCCCCCTACTCCCAGCCCAAATGGAGCCCATGAGTCTCCAATGTGACTACAAAAGATTCCTAAAAATGAAGTACCTCTGAAGTACTTCAATACCAGTCTTGAGCCATGCCTAGATACTTATAACAGGATATTACATAATCAGGAACATAGAGTGAACAAGGAAAGGAAATAATTCAACTAGAAGAAAGTAAGCACAAAAGGGAGCTAGGGGAAAGGGAGCCAGGAAGGGATAAAAAACAGTAGAGTGGAGGAGAGGGGTCAGAGGACGTGTCACTGTCACCGCTATGAACAAACCACAGACAGCTCAGTTTTCACTACCTGAACCTAATAGTTTCCTATAGGCTACATCAACACAGTCTAGACACATTTCACTCCCATAAAGGATTAATGTCTTTCCCTCAGGCCTACCCCTATTCAGAATATCTTTTTTTGATCCTCAGTTAAAAAAAAAAATTAAAAAAAAATAGCAAATTCTGTAGTTCAGTTGTTTGCTTCTTCAGGTCTTGCCTGGGGACGTGCATTTATTGGTTCTGGCACTTTGTTCATTTCTTATTCATCTAACTTTTCAATAATCAATTCTGTATTATCTCTGTGCTGTCTAGCTTCCTGTCTGTCGTCTTGCAAAACTGGTCCCTGACTGGGCAGATCTTCACCCTCTTTCTCTGTAGAAAGATTCAGACACAATATTTAACCATTCTGCTGCTTTACTCACAGATTTTAGCTTCTCCATCTTTGAGACTTAATCATTCGCTTATTACATACGTGCCTGTGAGACTTTGCTATATCTTCCTACAGTCAGCAGATATTTAGTTGTCCATCTAACAGCATCCTGCTGAAAAGAGATGATATTGTACTCTTTTTTTCTCCCCTCTATTGGACAAATGATCACACGGCACTGAGGCTGATGATGCAAGATAAAGTGATTATCTTTTCACAGGAAAATACTGAAACTTTACACATGCTTAAGCTAGAATGGGTCTGCAGAAATTTGAATGAATGGCAAAGTAACATTCTCACCTGCCATAAAGCTGTGCCATCAAGCAGCAGTACACATTAAGATGTCATCCTGTACAGCTGCCTTTGTTATTCAGCAGCTTCCCCAGTTTCACTCAAGCGCCCACACTGCCCTGATGGTGCTGAGCACTTACCTGTGTCATCTTTGCAGATGCTGGAAGAACTGCTGTTCTCATTACTTTGGTATAGACATTGGGTTCTGTTCTCTTGCGGAGCTGGTGAGGTCTGAGTCATTCCCTCTTCCAGGGCTTGTTTGATCCAGCGCTGAAACAGAACAAGACTACATAAACGTGCAATCCCTCCAGTACTTTCTATGTAATCTTGCAGGATGCACTCAAAACTCCTACACTTGTGTGCAGCAGGGCAGACTGCTCAGAACACTGATATTACCTCCTTCGCATGCGCTCAGACAGAAACCTGTTAGAACACAGCTGTCAGCGCTGAGTCTAACACCTACTGTGATGGGGCTGACTATGTGCTCCTGATAAGATGTATTCTGGGGATCAGCTGTCTTCAGCAATAACACAAAGACAAGTAAAAAGCAAATTATAAACTAATAAAATCCCAAACTCTGGCAGCTAAAAACTATTAAAAGCATTCTTCATTAAAAGAAAAGGGAGATAAGTATGATGAACTATCTTAAAATCTTGATTTTTGCAAAAATGCTGTTTCCTGCCCCAGGAGCACAAACACACTGTCCCCCTGCTCCACCAAGGCATATTAGAGCTTAACATAGATTCCGCTCTAACAATTCCAGCAGAGACATGTTTTGAGTTTAATCATATAACAATTCTTCCAGGACTGTGCTTGCTGCCAGAGACAAAAAAAAAAAAAAAAAAAAATCTGATAAAATGCAAGCAGTGCAAGCAGCAGTTTTCAAGGGGGCTACAGCAAGAATAATGAAGACAAATCTTTTCTCCAGCTACTAAAAAAAGAGATTAAAGTCACAGTGGCCTTCTGAACATGGACAATAAAGAATGTTTCACATCTCATGCAAGTGAACATGAATTGAAGTCTCATCAAATCAGCTGCTGCAGTGGGTGTGCTAGCCCTATATCTTGATACAAGCTGACTCCTGATGGCAGGCAAGAAACCTTTGCTCACTTTACTATGAAAAATAACTGCCATAATGTAACGGAAAACATCCAGGTGATTCAGCAAAACGACAGCAAACTGCTGAAAATATAAATACAGTAATTTGCATCTATGTAGTTTACCCAAAGGACTGACTTTACCAGCATTCTATTCTCCCAGAGAAGTTTAAAACTGTAAGCTTAACTTTCAGTAGTCCACAGTTCATCTGCATGCCAGCAATAGGTATCAGAGACACATGTATGTGACTTATGATTCCTCAAAGCTCTCATGAAAGTATATCAGGAACTCAGTGGCCACAATCCTCAAAGGGGAAAAAACCTTCACTGTGAGGATGAAGAGCAGGTGACAGGATCTATTTTGATGGCCTTCACTACTGTACAGCAGATGCTTCTTCTCTGCTCAAATATATCTCAATGGATTCCACTGTGGCCACCAGGAAAAGTGAGAAGTGCCAGCCAGTTGGAGCAATACTACTTCAAATGTGGCACCCAATCTGGCAGCCAAGTCACAGTACAATGTGTGATTAACGTGAGCAGGTTATACAGTTCAGTTTCCTTGCGAGGTTCAGATATTGGCATGCTTTGGATGCAAACTGAGATCATCGGCTGAGATTTTCTGGCACAGTCCTCAGTAGTTTAAGGAAAAAGCCTGCTGACAATCCAAGAAAATATGTGATCTATTTCACCAGCCCTTATAAATCAACCTTCCTGACTGAGCAGTCAGAAGCAGACAAGACAGAAAGACCAGGTCTTGAGACAGCAATGTCATCAAGTTCTGGACCATTTCCAGACCTCAGCTGGCTGAAAAGGAGGTCTTCCATGTGAGAGTTTTCTGAACATTCCTGAACACGAGAAGCAGACTTTTTCTACATCTCCAGACTGTTAGTGATAAAAACACTGAATGCTAGAAAGCATTTTTCATGAAAAAGCTGGGGAACTCCTACAAAGTAGATGAAAACCCTTACTAGAACAGTTATTGATTATTTACTTTCAAAAGTAGAAATTTAACAAATTACTTTCTGCAACATCTGTTCTGGACATAGAAGCTTTCAGTATTTTATTAATTATTTAGATAATGGAACAGGCAGTGTACTCAATTTTTCAGATGATGCCAACCTGGCAGAAACAAGGACATGCTAGCAGATAGTACTCAAGACTTTCCTACTAAATTGGGAAATGGATGGGGAAAAACAGGACACAGCTCAGCACAGGCTAGAGCAAAGTACCATATAAAGCCAGAAAAAATCACTTCTAAAATTACAGGCTAGAAAACTAATGGGTTGTTCTAACAAACATAGTAAATCACAAACTGAACACAAGTCTAAATCAACCTGTCAAAGAAAACTCAGGCATCATACTGAGATGCACAAAACGGGTATAGGCTACAAGACACGGAGCAACTTTCTGCACTGAAAACGCCCCAGCTGCAACACAACATCCACTTTTGGACTTCAGGGAAGATGTGGACTGAATGGAAGTTGTCCATAGCGAGACTAGTCCATTCCCTCTCCAGCAGAGGGAATTACCATGTGACTAGAAAATAGCCAAAGGTAGCAAGAGGTTGGAAGACTTGTTCCATGATAACAATTTTCACTGAACTGTGAGCTTGTTGGCTAGTTGTACAGCAAACGCACCAAGCAGAGAACTCGGAATAACTCTGCCAGTTCTGCTCTGGATTCTTCTCTCTTCTCTGAGGCTCAAAGACACTGTTAAGGGTTCAAAAAAGCAGCTCCAACCTTGCAGTTCTCAGCTTAAAGACGCACAGATTGCCCAGGCACATGGAAACAAACATGGTTTTGTTCATACGAGTACATACAAACGATCAAGAGCTTTACCTACCAAGGAAATACCCAAGAGAGACCTTAGCTTTTTTTGTAGGTGCCTGTTAGTGAACAACACAAACTGGTTGAAGGTAGAAACAGCAAAGTCCAAAGCTTCTCTCTGGAAAAACTTCCTCAAAGGAAGGCAAAGAAACTAGGATATGGGACCTGACTTTGAAAGCTACTAAGACTAGAAGATCAGAAAGAATTTCCATAAAATTGTTCTCAGGTAATTGCACAGGAACTGGAAGAGCTTCTGAGCAATGCTAATGGGCGATAGGCAAGATGGATTCTCATAGAAATCTAACAGAGTAAACTAACCTGAACTACTGTTTCTCTGCGTATGGGCAAATGCCAGTATTTACTGGCCACGTACCACCTCTGGAGGTACAAAGTCCTCAGTTGGGTTCAGTTCAGGCTTCCTGCACAGCCACAAGTATCTGTTTTAGATAGACAGTCTATGACCCCAAACAAAGAGCTGTGGGCTTGCTCTTGGGAACAGCCAAACTCAAAGCTTTGCTAAACAACAAAGGCTCGCCAAAGACAATGGATCTTGACTGAGGCACTGTATTCTTGAGGTCTTTTGCAACACTGTCCTATCCCCACAATGCTAACCATCCTCTGACTGTGAAGTAGTAACACAGAACGTTCTAAGGGCAACAGTTAAAATTCCTTGAAGCACTCATGCTAGATAAAAAACGGCCACTGCAGACTTGAAAGTACATGTTTCTAAGAGAGTCAGAACAGTGACTTTTACCATGGTAAAAGGCAAGGATGAGGACTGAACCCCAGCTAGGAGGGGGTCTGCAGACATAGTCTGGAGACTGCATCGACACACCAAGCAAGGCCAGCTCAGCAGGAATACACGGAAATAGGCTCAAAGAGGACACAGCAACTTTACAAGGGTGCCAGTAAGTAGTTGATAAGTATATAGCCCCTTAAGGTAAGACACGAGCAAACATACCTTTTTACAGGAGCTGTAAATTCCATCCAACAGAAAGGGCCTTCGACGCCTCTCAGGGTTGAAAGGTGAACCAAAACGAATGTAGTGTTTAGGTGTGGTACAAATTAGCGGGGAGTGGATGAGACCAGGCAACATATTCAGGGTAGTTGCCAAAACTGTTGGGTCTGTAGTAATGCGCAGAGGGCATTCAATAGGGCACTCCTGCTTTTCTGCCTTGTCATTCAGCCATTCCGTAACAAGATACTGAAGAAGAAAACACACATGTCAATGCAACTAGCATAAGTGAACAAGAAAGGCAATACAGCACAAAGGCGTATGGGGAAGCAATGCTCAGGTCAGCCCGCATGCTAAAACCTCCCTCCTCCTCAAGATGAAGGAACAGAGCCAGGACTTTCTGCATCAAACCCAATTCTCATACGTTGCAGGCACAACAACAGGTAATCCAGTTTTACAGAAGTAGCTCGATTTTATGCTCCATTAATCGTATTAGAAGGTTCTCCCAAAACTTGATCACCTTGTTCAAAACTAGTTTCTAACTGCAAGCCAAAATGTATTAATGGCTGATTTATGCCCAGTATGCGGCAGCTGCCTGCTAGCTTCTGCAATTTTTCCTCTTTTCCCTTACAGGTTTCTCCCAGCTTGTACATTACAGTCCACACTCATATTCCCTCTTGGTCTTCAACTCTAACCTGAAAGATAATCTCTTCTGCTTTGTCCTAAACAAACACCCCCCAGCCTGCCATCCCACCCCATCCCAAAAAGATACTGCCGCTGATTCCCACACCTAACACATTTTTTTTCCATTCTACATTTATTTTTAAATTCCAACTCATCTTTACTACATAATGGCTCCACTTTTCTCTCTTTGTTCTCTTGCTGGTATACACAACAGAACCTTTGTTTTACTATCTTCACAAGATACAGCACCCTGTATTTCAAGATGGTTTTGTTGTTTTTTTAAGCAAGTCTCACTACACCTCTGCGCTGCCTGATTTAAGGTAACTTTCTTGGTTGACAATCTTTTTCTCCTTGCTCCTAGGACAATGGGAATACGCAGAAAACTTCTTGAGATCATATACATCGAATCTTTTCTAATAAACGTCCTTTCTTTTGGGCCCAAAATCTAGGGCTCTTTTCCAAACTACCAGCATCTAGTTTTTAAATGCCAGCTACCCCATCAGAGTTGTAACAACCACTTTTGCATGCTGCCGCCAAAGGCTTTTGCTAGCTTACTGTGCATAGATCCAAACAAATCAGCTCTCCCCATCTTTCCGTTAGCACCTTCTTCCCCTACAGGAACAACACGAACAGCCTGTTGTCCTCATGGCCTTTGCCAGCCATCTCCCAAGCCTCTCATTGCCCTCCACACCAGTACTGAAACACCTGCTTTTTGCTTCCCTCACCCAGGACTCAGCCTCCATCACCCAATTCTTTATGTTGCCAAACCCCTCCGACCCTTGTCTCCCAGTGCCCCTCATGCTGAAAGCAGTTTATTCCCCACATACACAAAGCTGTATAATTTGCCTCTTTCTACACTCTTTGCTGTACCCAAAAGTGAGACCCTTCTTGTTGCACCTGTACCACCCTGTTGGTATCTAAGGTCTACGTAGACTTGCTGTAAAGATCAGCTAATTTCTTTTTTTGATCTTTGTGTGTACAGGGCTGAGCAGCCAGATTCTGAACCGTGATGAGGGCTCTTAGCCACTACAGAACAAATAATATAGTAAATAGAAAGTCACATAATTCCAACTATTTTGAAGAACTGTTTTTCCCCTGAACCAACTTTTCCCCGAAGACCATACAAAACCTCTTTTTCCCCTCTCCAGTTTGAGCGCTCCATCATATTTACCTTTTTAGTTTTGGGGTACTTTACGGCAGCTCGATTAGACTGAGATCCTGCAGCCAGGATAGCAGTTGGGTCAGATCCCGTCAACTGTCTGCCTTCTCCTGGACCTTCTACATTGCTGACATCTGTTGTGGTTACCAAGCTGGCAGTGCTTCCTTCCTCTGGGACAGCCTGTGCGAGTTCAGCTTGCTGGGAACTGGCTTGTTTCTGCCTTCTCAGTCTTTGTGCTGAACTGGTCCGATATCGAGAGAAGCGACTTTTTGGTCGGGGCCTGGAGGGTTTTGCTGGAGCTGGCTTAGTAACTGTTTTTTCGGGGACAGCATCCTACAATATAAACTGTCATTAGTCCAAGCACCTCTAAGAGTATTCCTTTTCTCTGCATACAGGATCAAGGATTGAGATGTATTTATTGACACTACCTGACCAAAATCTGTTTGGACCTTGTTTGCCTTGGCTCATAAGATGGCTTTGGGGATCCTTCTAAAACACTGGCACATTACCATTTTGTGTGATGTGTTCTTAAAGGGGTCAACCAGAACACTGGTCTTAAGGAAGAAAGCAGCAATATGAAACTTGCCACTTGTCTCAAGGTAACCGCTCTTACTCCTGATCTCAGTCGACATGTATCATTCCAGGCAAGCATCTGGGCCCTGCCATATAACGGGAACACATGCATCCAAAGTAGACCAGGCCAAAAAAACAAAGAAAAAGCAAAATAATTCCTCAATCACTACAGCTGCATGTCCAACTTAAGATCACACCTATACAGAAGGGGCCCATTTCGTGAAGGAGCTGAGCTTGTTCAGCCCGGAGAAGCAAAGACTTAGTGGGACCTAATAGCAGCCTTCCTACATCCAGACTGAAGCCATCAAGAAGATGCAGTGGTGCATCAATGTACATACACTGAAATGAGAGGTTCAGATTGGATACAAGGCAAAATTTTTTTACCATGAGAACAGCCATGAATTGGAAGAGGTTTCCCAGAGGGGCTGTGCAATCTCTACCCTTGGAGGTACTCAAGGCAAGACTGGATAAAGCCCTGGCCAAGCTGGTTTGATCTCAGAGCTGACCCTGCCTCACACAGAACAGATTAGAGACCCCATGAAGTTCCTCCCAACCTGAACGATCTTATGATCAGATATGCTGCATCGGAGTTTGGTACAGGCTATTAAACAGGCCTATCTTCGTCTTACCACAGCTTGTGAAGACCGTCGTGTATTCACCCCACTACTGCTGTTACTGTTAGAAACATTTGGAGCAGCAGCACTCAGTGCTGAACTTCCATCTTCAGTTTCAGGAGTCTCTGTTTTTATTTCTTCCAGCTCAGGAGCTTCAGAATTGATGTTGATTTCAGCATCAGTGCTGTTACGGTCTGATGGTTGCTCTCGTCTCCTCTTTCTCTTTTCCAGGTTTTCAAACATATGCATGATGGCTTCTACCTTCCTGTCTTCCCGCGACTAGAACACAAGAGTAAATTTATGTTAGCACTGCAAATTATGCACATAAAGAGGAGGAGGCAATAACAGACATGGGATGCAGCACAGGAAGGAGAACAACTGCCAAATAGCAATGACAAGAGCCAGAAAGGAGACAGAGAGAAGCAGTTCTTTTCAGATATTTGCATTTTTCAACATGGCAAATTTCCCAGAATAACAACAACATAATCATGTGTTCATAGAGTAACTAGAAGAACTAGACTTTGTTCTTAAATAGGACCACTTAGATAACACTGAGTTATATTTATAAAATAGCCACAAGGAAATGCATAATTTTGAAGAACTAAAAACCCTAAGAAAGAACAAATAGAGTGAAGAGACGACTTGGAAACAAATAGAGCTACTCGCTAATGACCAAACATTAGAAGCAAACAGAAGCTAGAGGCAACAGAAGTAAGTGAATCAGTCATTTGCAGCAAGTATAACACACCACACAAACTGACTAAAATGATCCAGATTCATTCCTTCCCTGATGTACGGAGATCACCCAGCTCAAAAATAAAAGCTCTTGTTTGAGCAGCTTACATAGTGGATAAGAAAAACAGAACATGAGAGAATAGAGAGGCAAAATAAAGGTGGTTATTAGGTAAACAGAAAGAACAGGAAATCTTAGCACCTGGCTGTGTCAGAAATAATTGGTAATTATGCACGTAAAAGGCCCAGCACAATAATGCTACAGCGACTGGCAAAAACCAGGCTGAATCAAGTGAATTTTAAAAAGCAGGGTCAAGTGCATTCTGAGACTTGTCACAGGGAAAAAAGTATCTTGAAACACACAGCAGTACTCAATCACAACAGCCTGGCCTTTACAGTTTTCTGTTCAAAAATATTCAATACACACACAAAAATTAGATACTGGGAAAACTATAGATACAGGTATTTATCTGGTGCCAAGTATAGAAAACTGAATCTCATTAAAGGAGATTAACTGGTGCAACGTACAGGAACAGGGCTTACAGGCTCATGGGAAACACTTCACTTAGTCTTCTTGAACTATACTGTCCCAGAAAGAGATCAGCTTCCCTGTGTTAAAGTGAAATCTTCCCTCCAAGCTTAAGGCCAGTCTGACAGATAACTGCTCTTTTTCAAATGTCAATAGAAACTGCTTTATCTTGCCTGTTCTAAAAAAATTCATGAGATAATCCAAGGATCTCTCTGCTGGATGTGCCTCAGCTCTGCGATTTGCTGCACTACCTTAACATTTAAAGCATTCTCAGGAAATTTACACATGGAAGATCCCTGTCTCTGATTAGAGAAAGAAGGGTGACCAAGGTATTTGGCAAACAGGAAAAACGGGGAACTCCTAGCTCCAATAAATTTGTTGGCTGGTAGGAAGGATGGGAGCATTTTTTCTTCCTTGGGTTTCTAGTTGGTTGGTTGGTTGTTTTTTTTTTTTTGCGGGGGGGGAGCTGATTTTTTTTGTTTTGTTTGGGTTTTTTTAAACAAACAAACCAATGCCCCAATTAAATTAATGAATTAAGTAGAGACAGAACAGCTCCATAAAACATTCTAATCCAGGAAGCAATCCCAGGTGCTGTAAAAAGCACAAGAAAAAAACCCAAAGCAGCTCTACTCAGCACAGAAGAAGGCTGAGAAGACCCTGTGTTATCAAAGATCCATGAGCACTAAGAAATATTTTGATCAAGAAGACTGATTAAGATAACAACAATTTGGGAGCACAAAGGGATTTCCCAATAAAGAACACCACAGATTTTGTTAGTTTGTGCCAACAGTGCTGTTGATGGTTTATCCCTCAATTAACTTTTGCCACTTGATCCTCCCCTTTTCCCACACGGCAACATGTTTATGAAGCCACAGGGGGAACAGATATATGCTAACAAACCTAACCCAGCAAAATGGGTCAAGTTAACAAGAATCAGGTTCTGGTTCATTGTATGGCTCCATAAATTCTTGTACTGGCAATAAGGAAGGGCAGCAGGGACATAAAAAGGGTGCAATTTCCTTTTTGAATCTGTTGCTGATTGCCTTGTTAATGGTATGTTTTATACTCTAGAATAGCCCTGAAAGTAACAGTTAAACCTGTCAACCAGGAAACAAACCTGTTGTGTACCTTCTAATCTGCAGAACCGTAACGTAAATCCTGTGATGTGGAGTCAACCTGGTTGGTTTTGGTTGTTTAGTTGGGGGGGGGTTGTTTTGGTTTTGGTATTTTTTTTTTAAATCAAATTACTGAAGACCACTGACAGTTGGGAGTTTGTGTTGAAACAAGTGAAATAACCAACTGAACCTGATGGCCACTGCATGATGCAAATTTGAAGGGGGATGACACCCAGACTGAGAAAGGTACTTGCCCGTCGGTTGTGCACCAAGGTTCCCTGTTCATCTACAGGCTCCTCTTTCTCCCCTTCTTGTTTGTCCTCCTTCTCTGCCACCTGAAAGAGAAGCCCAGACTTAGTCTGTCAAACAGAATCCAGTACTGTTTTAAAGTTATCAAGATTCCCATGGAAATCTAAGGTGCTAAAGGTTTAAAAAAGCCCTCCTGCAGTTTCTGTTCTGAAGATCTCAGTGCTCTATTAGATCAGATTCCACACCACTGAATGATAAAAATATATTTAACAAAGCGTCAGGGGTTTTACCTCATTGTCACTGACTGCTGCAGGTCCCTCAGGAACTTCCTCTGCTTGTTGACTGCTGTTCTCATCCGATGCAATGCCCTGCTGTTCCATTTCTAGTTCCTTTCGACGGGCTTTTCGCCGGCGTGTTTCTGCCCCAATCAGTGTGCCTAAAACAGGTGGAGGTAGGTGTTCTGCAGCATTTGGGCTACGTTTCTGCACAGGGCAATTCCGGTTCCCCTTGTGACACGCACAGTCCACTTTATAATTGCTGCTCCAAAACACAAACATAATTCGTGTCACTCTTCATTTCTCAACCCTTGTACAGAGACATTCAATGCATCTCTTACTAAACATCTCACCACGTGCCAAAGCAAGGACAGCAGGCTACCTTATGGCCTCTATTGGAGAATATGCCAGCAGAACTGGACAGAATAGCCGGAAAATGCAATTCAGTAGAAAACGGAGCAAAATGTAGAATGCGAGGAAAGGGCTGGAGGAAGATGTCCAGTCCAGGAGGGCAGTGGAGAGCTCCTGGGCGAGGTGAAGGACTCACCAGATGTTGTACTCATAGTCAAAGGCGATGGTAACCTCTGTGTCCTTGGCAATGGTGGCAACAGCATAGATACACAGGTGGATCATCCCATCAGCAATCACATGACGAACCTTGTTAAACAAAGTAGAGAGAAACTAACATCTCCACAAGTTGCACTTCTTACTTCCAAGAGGGAAGCCTCCTTCTGCAAAGTAGCTCTTATCTTTTCCATAAATAATTACCCTAAATTCTCCATAGGGAAAAGCCTGCTTCACTGCTCTTGTCTCATCCTGTGCTTTTCCACTTACACTTACTGCCACCTGCTTACTCTAACCATCATTCCGCAGCCAAAGGAAAGTCATAAAAGAAACCTTTTCCTTCCAAAGAAAAACCTCATGTTCCCGAACCTTCTCATCTTCCGAGTATGAACCATCAAACAAGCAAGAGATGCAGGCCATTTACCCTATTTACTGCATTTTAAGTCAGAATATTCATAAAAAGGGAGTGCACCAAGTCTATGAAAAACACGTATTTGCAATTACAGTGATGGTGAAGAGAGAATTTACCTCTGCATTTGGAGTGCAGGAACGTCTGATGAACCTGGCATCATTACCAAAGGTGCGGGCATCAACACACATTTCAACGCCATTGAACTTGGAGTAGAACAGCACAAAGGGATATGGCCTGGAGAAGTAACAGAACATCTCAATCCCAAAATACCCAATTCCCATGGCACTTTTAAGAGGTATCCCTCACTTCACTGGAAGCAGCGCTTCCATCAGTGCTACTGCTCTGGATGCTTATGCACTTCCATTATCACAGTTTAATAGATCTACTTCAGAGGGTTTTGGTCCATAAGCAGAGCATCAAGCTAAGGATGTATATTTGGATTTCACATTTCTATGGATGGCACAGCTGACAAGGGCCCCGTAAGCGTGCGTTATCCCATGGAGACACTAATCTCTCCGTGCCATGATGCTCTCATATTAATCACTTCATAGTACTCTTACTTTTTGAAGAAATGCCCATTGACCTCGAATTGCTGCCGTAACATAACCTTCCCTCGATACTCAATTATAAGGGTATCTAGTGCCAAGTCTCTTGCTGCCCTCAGGATCTTCCGGTGCTTCTGAACCCGAGTCACCCTTCCCAGTTGCAGCTGTAACAAAAACCAGACCAAAGTATGAGAATTTAAAGCAAAGACCTCTAACTCATGAAGAATATTGTATCTACATAAAACCAAAAAATTACTCTAGCAGCAATACACAGAAACTCTGCCAGGCGAATACACTGTTTATTCTGTAACAGTTTAGTAGTGACCAATGACCTTGATAATATTTATCAAAAGCAAAGATTATTTATTCATTTCCTTCAACAGTAAATCTCACAAATCTATCAGACCAAGTATTTCAGTCTTGCAGCTAGGAGGCATAACCAGACCTGTCAGTTGCTGCTAACAGGGAACTGCTCTGCAATTACGGTCACTTTCACAGTCCTAGCAACTCAGATCTTCCCTAAACTGTGGGTTGTCACACATTCAAAGAAAAAACACAAGCTTTTCCTTCTGCAGAGCATGGTAAATTCTAGCTAACAGGCCAAAGTATTAAGCTGGCAATTTCTGTATCCATCCAGAAACTTCTCTTCATCTGCCTGCTCAACTAGTGCTGTGGATTATTTTTTTTTCTTAACATAAAGAAATACATTTTTAACTAAGTAGTGATGGTTTGCTCAATCTTCTTTATGTTAAAGTCTACAGTTCTATTACAATGGATTTTCAGAAAAATGTGTCTTGACAGTATGAAACCACAACGTTCTTTAAAGACAGACATCCAAATACGACACATTTTATGGAATAATGGAAGGGATATTATAAGTACTAGGGCCAAGGAAAGACTTCTTCTATAAAAACAAAGTACTTCTCTTGCTTAACAGACTGAACCTCTCTGCAAGTAAAAATCGTGTGCCTCACCACAAGAGCTGTGCCTGCTCTTTCCTAAGCACGCTATTCACTGCTCATAAGGACCCAGTTTTGATACTTTTCCGGAGTGAATTAAGGCATAAGTGTTCTTACTTCAGTAATAATGACAGTTATCTATCTAAATCAGAAGTAAACCACAAGATTTTATTAAAAGCAAGCTCCCAACTTTTCATGATAAAACTCTCTTGTTAGAAACAGCTACTGAGCAGTCTGCTCAAATGGATAAAAATTAGACTAGCTTAAGAAGGGGGTCAGTCTGGACAATGACAGAATGCATGATGTTCTAACCTTCTGAAAATAAAGTTAATGCCTTAAGGCAGCACTCAGCATTGGGAATCAAATGAAATCCTCCATACTGACCATATGAAAGTAATGAACTACAGATTTACTTTTTTTTGTAGCAATCTTGTATGTTCTCTGAATTAAACCTCTTTGAGAAGCTGACTTTAGTGGTTTTAATATATTATATGGCAGATCTTGGATCAGCCAGTGAAGTAAGACCTATTTATTGACTTCCCTCACTCAGGTCCAGGATAAAGATAGCTTTATAAAAATATTCATTCGAAACCTATGCAGATGGGAATAATGGTCTTGCTATTCCAGATCTACTCTTAGAGGTATATCCAGCACTACATTTGTCCTGCCTATGGGGTGTATCTCTTTTTCATACCAGTGTCTGTGCGAGGAATTGGAAAAACCTGCACGTATGTGTTGGAAACCAAAAAGCCTTGCAGGGTGTCGTTCATCTCTTCATATCTCAGGTCCTGCTGGAGCTCAGAAAGGATTCCCCAAGTCTACTGAACTGGCATAAAAGAAACATGTTATTTCCAGACTAAGAAGCCACACTGCTGGCCCTGATTTCTGATCAACAAACCCATGACGTGAGTGAACTGTAGGATAAGACTGTTAGAGTAGTGACTAAATGATTTTAAAAACATTGGATATACTTTGTACTATCCAACTGTGGTAACAGAGAATAAATAAATGGGACTAGATTTGTCAGTGCGTAACAGAAGGAGATAAGGAGAAAGTATCTGAAGTTAGTAGGTAAATTAGGTCTAAGACACAAGCACGAATAATTTTGTTTCTATACTACCACTTGTTTGCGGTTATAATCAGTTTCTCATCTAAGCTGGTCCTACGCAGGAGGGTTGGACCAGTCAGACTTTAGTGGTTCCTCCCAAACTAAAATATTCTACTACTCTATCAAATTCTCTTGGTATCTTTCAGAGATGCAAGTTAATGTCTGGTAGCTCTCAGTCTCACCTTTGGTCTATGACTGACCTGTATTACTGTTCACCTGATGCTGGAAAACAGCTTGGGGAACATGGGTGGGATAAGGTGGGAGAAGAGAGCCCATGAAGGAAAGAGCAGCTCTGCATCTGTCAAACTTTACTATCTGAGTTTAGTAAAACAGGAATGATCTCATAGCTTTTCTGATAAGACCCTAGCTCAGCTTGTTTTCATTCTCTGAATTTAGAAATATGAAGGGGATTAGCTGCGATGCTTTCATGTGCGAAAAGAACAAATGATTTTATTCATGTCATAGGCTAGGGATTGCTGACTGCTAATCAGACAAAACTGTTCTGGTATGTTTGCAGAGCAACATCTGCATAATACTCAGTGGCTTTATTTTATAAAGGCCCTTTCGCTCTTCACTTCAAAATGTGAAATCAATCAGGGCTTTAAGCTCAAGTCAGCAATTATCAGAGGCAACAAAGGGCAAATACTGACCCTAGGTTTGGTTTGGCAACAGCAGGCAGAAAAGTGATTCACAGCTTTCAGTTTGTCAAGCATCTGGCAGTAGCCAGCACCAAGATGAATTTATTCATGGCACTGAGCAGCTTCATATTTTCACAAGTTTCCCTTTGCATCATTAGAACAGTTGAGAATTGGTTTATCCAAAACATTCCAATGATCAAAATCCCATATCCTGCATGTATAACTCTTAACCCATCTTTCCCTACTCCTCCTGGCTTGGGAAGCTTTTAGGTCACACTTTCTTCTCTCTATCTCTCTTTTTTTTTAAAAAAAAGAAAGTATACACTTGCATCATTGTTTACCCAAGCCAAACAACTCTCTTAACTGTGAGAGTAGGCAGGGCATATAAAACATTTTATTTTTATTCCTTTCTCTCTCCAAAGTCTTCATGGCCAAATAGAGTTACGATACCCATCTTCTACACACAGCTGCTATCTGCATATTGACACAACCTCCCTAATTTTTTTCCTAGCTCAAAGTACCTATTTCCTTATCTCCCAGAAAAGCTATTTTTACGTCCAGTAATGATATCTAGTTAAAAGACAACCGATGCAAACCAAGAAGCTTTCTCAGTTTGTCTAACAAAGATGAGACAAATGAGTGGAACAAAAACATAAAGCTCAGGATGAGAGACCACGTGCTCCACACCTGCGCAGGCTACCCTCCTCGTAACCCTCCACAGCCATCTGCTGAGCAGAGAAAACAAGGACAGAAGGGCTGACAAGCAGCAGCCTAGGACAGCCACCGGGTCTTTCCTCAGTATCCAAAACCAACTACAAAGCCACTAAGTCCCTTTATACTTTTCCAGCATGCGCAAGGGTAGGTACCTACCTACAGATTGTTTAGAGTAACTGCAGCTCTCTATGAAGTTTTGCAACTTTCTATCTTTTTGTTTCTTTGGGATATATCACATTTGAAGTCTTCTGATATGGAATGCTGGCCTGTGGGAAAACCTATGGCTGTACAGGGGAGGGAAAGGGCAAGAGAGCATGACAAGAACAAGCACATTTATGTATGATATCTTTCATAATCATCCATCCTGCTGTACTCTATGAAGGTGATCAAAAGAAACAGCATATGTTTTATTACTTATTTCAGGATTTTTCCTAAAACTCATATGAAGGAGATAGAAGAGTTTACATTTAGACTCAGAAAAATATTAAGATTTCTAGAGAAGCAGAACTTTTTCTTCCCTGTATTTCCTCAGTCGCTCTCTTTAGGAAGACTACTCACATAGCCAAGTAGAAGTGTTTCTCCCCAACCCCCACAGAAGTCTTATTATTGCAGAATTAGAGGCAAGAGTGGAAGGAAGTTGGGTCCAAAGTCCTCTTTCTGCACTCTCCCTTACTGGCAATATCTGTGCTCTGCCTGATGTGCTTCACCTACATGAAAGCAGAGGGAAAGGTGGGAGGGAGCACGTGAACTTCACAGAGCTGTGAGTCAGCTGATATAAACAAGAATGATTCAAGCACAAACATATACCTGATATTCAGGTTTCTGACTCTGCTCCCCTTCTACAGAAGAGGTGCCCCACATCTCTTTTGGAGCCCATCCTTTTCAGTTGCACCTATCTCCATTCTCCTGGACAAGGAAGCCCCACAAAGCCTGAACTGAGTGGGAATGCTGCTCTCTGTTCAATAAAACATGGACCAGATGAAACATCAGCTGAGAAGAGTAGTAAGGAGGACATACACCACACAAACACATCCTTTTCCTGTTTCTCCTTGTCTACATGCACTCCATAAAGCTGGCAAGACACCAATCATTGCACATACCTAAAGAGAAAAGTTAGGGAGAGACGACTCCCTAAAATCAATTGTAGTTGCGCAGAATTTGAAAGTTACCAGAGTCCAAATAGTCATTCAAAATACTGAAATAATGTTGAAAGGTTCCTTAAAGTAGCTTTCCACACAATACGAGCCCGGAAAAAAAAAAAAAAAAGGAAAAAAAAATGGACAGGAAAACTCAGCTGGAAAGCAGGAAATCTCCTATCTCCAGCAAGTGATAGATCTGGTTCTGCCTCAAGCCATTCAGTGACCAAAAGTATTTCTAGTAAAATACCTGTGAACCATATCACAGAACTGTACAAAATATCCCCAACTTAGCAACACTGATTTGGTTGAATGTGAGTGTTTCTGAATCTGTGTTGGTACTGGCTTCTCTTCTGTTCCCTTTTATATCAAATCTATGCCTATTGGGCTGAAATTACAGGACCAGCTACAACATTGCTCACCCATGCCCACGCCTTATGTCTAGAAACCAGAGGATCTGACCTACCCCACTGGTGTCACAATGGCTCTTACCTGCATCTGGGACCCAATAACAGTATTATTGCAGGCCAACTCTGTTTTGTTGATTGTGTCTAGCATAGCAGTTTTGCCCACATATTCTTTATTAGAGTTTAGATGATGCTCCAACAAGTTCTGTACATCAGCGCTGTACTGGTTAGTAAAAGCTTCTTCGTACTGATCTGTCCAGAGTCGTATTCGATTCTCCCACCCTTCAGCTGTGTTTTCATCCAAGGCATGTGCTTCAGAAGGGGAATTCTGCACCAAACAGCAAAGGGTGAATGGCTAGCACAGAAAAGGAAAAACCTATCCACAGTGCTCCAAGTATATGGATATACTAGAAAAACGGCAAATCTATTCCAAGCTAAGAAAGTGTCGGTTAAGAGGACACTTTTTTCAGAACCTGCATCCTCCAAAACACTGTACAACAATGCCACTTAGTAATCTATGGAGGATTCTGTGCAGGACTAAGACCTCTTGAGAAGCGGTACTTGGCACTGTTACATACAAGCACATTAAGCTAGTACATGGCCAGAAAAAGGTTTTTTAAGTTACTTTGAAAAAATAATTATGTAGATAAAAAAAGCAAAGGGACAGAACACACAAAGGCAAATAAATCTCACGTAGGGTTGTCCTACAGGCAACCTACTCAAGTCCAACATAATGCTAGATGATGCTGATTGCACCTCAATTTTTGCAGTGACTGATCCCAAAATACTCCGGAACCCTCCCAGCTAAACGGTTACCAAAGTTTGAAGAAACTGAATGTAAAGCATAAGCTAATACCTGAGGGGTTAAAACTGCAAGTCCTAAGCAGTGTAAAGAAGAGAGGGCAAAATCAGGTAATTTGTTTATACCATCCTGTCAGGGAGGGGAGAAAAAGAAGTAACTCAACAAATGCTATTCCAGAGGTCAGTAACTTAACTGGCTTCATAAGGGACTGACACATATGTGACACTGAGCTATTGGTGACAAGGACCACTGAAAAACAATCGTTTTCATTATATATATAAAAAGCATTAAGAGTTTTCATGCATCTGTTACCCTCTCGAGGCACTTGCATACTATGGAGATTAAGAGGATGTTAAGAGAAACAAGGCAACACTGCAAGGGACACCCAACATTAAACTTGTGTGCTACTTCAATGCCCAAACTTAAAATATCTTTGATGCAATTAAACAATAACTCACCTCACAGAAGAGTGGCCACAACCAGTTCTACATCCCTTACATCAAACACCCCACTCCCAGGTGTCATGAATCAGTCATATCTCTTGGAACTAGATGACATTTGCTTACAGAAAGTGATGAGCTCTCTGAAGCAAAAGCAAGGTTCAAGGTGCAATTCCCGTGATACCCTTTCGAATAGGCCTGCTGGCAGGGCATGGTAAGGCTTGGGATAATTCTGAGGCTGGTCCCACAATCAGAAATGCCCCAGGCAAACCAAGAGAGGCACAAAGTTACAAGGGAAAAAAACCCACCACCATCATAGAGGCTTCTCAGTTCTACTCACCTTCATCCTCAGAGACTTTCGTGAGCCCTCTCGAAACGCCTGTGCCCCGAACACAGAGAGAAAGAGAGAAAAACCAAAAAGTATTAGTATAACCTTTCCTCAGAATTAGCATCCCAGAACCGCACTAGATCTTACTCCAACAGACCAACCCTTAACAAAAGACAGCAAGAATTACAGGAAGACCGACACAAGAAGCAACGGACTTGAGCAAAAAGACTCTGCAATGCAAATCCAGTGGAAACTGCTGAAAAGCTTGATGGCCAGGATTTCTGAACTGAAAAGGCCCGCCTTATACTTACTAAAAATCTCAAGATCAAAACCACAACTGTCCTGACTAACCCCACTTGCCTTGACAGAGGAAAGGGCCAGCAAGAGAATCAAGCTGGTTCACAACAAAAAACCTCACATGGCTCCTGCTCTCAGTCTTTTATTTAATCAGTGCCTACTAGAAGAACCTTCAAGGGAAACCTAACCTGGGGAAAATCATAGTAAAGCTAGCAGATGATGGGAAAGAGCCAGCTGCTCACACACTTGCATTCTAATATAAGCAAACCAAAATTACTTCAGTCCCCAAACCCTCAAAACAAGACAGTAAAGTCATCCCTCAACAAATGTTCATCACTGCCTACATAGTTTTCCACACAGGCACTATCTCTGTCCCTGAAGAACAGTGCCAAGAAGCTCTGCAGCCCAGATTCCTTAACACAGTCTGCTTAGAAATGCCATGCTCCCTTCATTTTTCATTCCCTTCACAGACTGCCCCTTTGCCACAAACAGACAAGACTCCAACAGCTATTTCCCCAAATCCTAATGGAGCAGAAGGGAAATTATGTGAGTCCAAGCTCTGAGCATGAATGGACAGCACTGGGAAATAAGGGTGGAGTTTCAGTAAGGTAATTTTTAAACCAACAGCCACGTACTCTAGCAGGTCACAAATACAAGGCATCCCATTATTACACCAGAAAGAGCAATTCCTTACAGGACAAAAGTTACTCATCTACTGCCAGCTTGTCAACCTGCTCTCAGCAATACACCACATAGCATTTAGCAGGAACTGCAGCAGCCTTGTCTCACTCTGCATACCTTGATCTTTTTGGCCTTTGGAGCAGTGCGAGCTTTTTCTGTACTCCTCTTCCTCTTCTTCGGTTTGCTTCTACGGACGCGGTTGACAGTCAGCGTGATGCTTGTAGGGGTGTGCTGCGTGGCTGTGTACAGCACTGTAGAGGGAGATAGTTCTTCATCCCAGCTCTCAGTTGCACTGCTGTCCCCACCTATAGAGAGGAGTGCTTCGTTAGCAATGTTTTCTTTCATCCCAGAGAGAATACGTTACCCTTATGTCCATTTTCATCAAGACGACTTGATGACCCTGCATAACTTTTCCCTGAGAAAACTACCACCTCAGTTTTCCCACCCAGAATGGGAACAGGTCTCCCAAACTTCTGATACCTCACAGAATAGCACTGATGAACATTTTCCTTTTCTGTTCACAAGATAATCTGATTTTCCCAAGAGCTAACTGAGGTGAGGCAGAAGGAGAGGAGAAAATCCCAGTGGTTGGGAGGCAAAGAACATTAGCAGGCACTGATCACAGATGGTTACAGCAGTCAAAAGATAAAGGTCTTGTAGAAAGAAAGCAAATGTCACCATTATCAGAATTACAACCTCAAGCTCACCTGACACGTTGTCCTGCTTCCGGCGGCGGAGTCTGATCACCTTCCCCCTGCTCATTCCTCTGCCAAAGGAGAATGCACAATTGAAGCTGGTTTGTAGGAGTAAAGTCACTTGAAATTCAACAGGATGTCACAAGATGGGTGCCCTCAGTGGGGCCCAGGATGATAAGAACATCGATTTAACATCCTCATCTCCACTCCTGGTGCCACCAACACTTGTCAGGCTGACAACGCAAAGGAGGAGGGTCAATACTAGGTAAAGCACTGGAAAGAACGCTCCAGTTAGCAAAAGGAACTCCGTCCCACAGCCCAAATGTGACATGGTTTGGTATGAGAAGTCAACACAAGGAGCAGTCCAGATCTGCACTGCACCAAAGCTTACCTGCACTTTTCACACTTGAGGAGGAAACCATCTTGGGAGACACTGCAGTGGCACCAAGTGGGAATTGATTCTCCTTCTGAGGAGCTCTCACTGTCTCCGGAGTTCTCCTCATCAGGTGAGTGCAGGCCGTTCAGTTCTGCACGAGGTATAATGGTCTGGACAGGAGGAGAGGCTGGCGGTGTTGGAGGAGGAGGGGCTCCATAATTATGATCCTGAAAACGAGTATTTGCAGTACTACTTTTAACATGAAGATATGATGCCCAGAAACCGAACTCCCAAATCGACAGTTCCCAGGTTATTATTTAACAACTGGTGTAAACCAGTAGTCTGAATGCCTCAATCTACCAAGAAGGTAAAGCAATAGCTCTGAAAGATGTAAATGGTTTTCTTCTGCTCCAGTGAATTAAATTCAAAATCTGTGAAAACAACTAGGCTACTTCGACATTAACCGTTGTACTGCTAATAATCTGAGATGACATCAGTGGTCAAACACTGGAACCGGTTGCCCAGAGACGTCGTGGAGTTTCTGTCTGTTAAGATATTCAAAAGCCAACTGGACACAGTCCTGGGCAACCTGCCCAAGCAGAGTCAGCTTCGGCAGGGAGGGTTGGAGTACGTGATCTCTAGAGGCCCCTTCCAACATAAATGATTCTGTGACATCCTGTTCATCCCATAGTTTCAAGCCACGCTCCCACTCTTCCTGACTGTTCCTTGTTTCTCATAGTTCTAAGTTACCAATATGAAAATCTGCGCAGTTGAAACAAGTACAAATAGTGCACAATAAACCAAACGGGGCATAAAATTACCACAAGGAAAATATTATATATTCATATATATTCACACTTCATTCATATTCAGTTAAAACTCTATCACCTAGAACACTAATAAAGCTTGCTATAGAGTATGCAAGACTTCACAAATAATAAATGTATGGCAGAACTCAACTGCAACACGGTGCTCCCTAATAAATAAGCCAAAACTCCTAAGGCTTACCAGGCAAAGAACTATGGAACAAGGAGAAAAGAGTAAAGTAGACAGTAAAGAGCTGATTCACTGCAGAGAGAGTACTCACTGCGTAAGGCAGCCCGCGATAGCTGTGTTTCTGGGTGGCCCCATAGCCGTGGCTGGAGTACACATTCTTCTCACTGACAGCTGGACTAGCTTCCACAGACTCTGGGCTGCAGAAAGGGCCAGAAGTAAAACCCATCAATATAACATCATTTTTTTAGTGCCAGTATTTCACTGCTCTCTTCTATTCAACACATGAGCTCAAAATGAAGAAACTTCATGAAACTGAGGTGTTATTATGCGCTCCACCAGGCATCGTGTGTGCAGAAGTTGTACAGGATGAACCTGCTTTCAACAGAGGGAAGCAACTGAGTAAGGGCCACCCTGGATAACTCATTAAACTGGGTCTCAATCTGGGAAGTTAAAAAGATAATTAGCATGTAAGAAGCTTAGTTTCCTTATAGTTGAGGAAATTGAGTCTAGTTCAGCATTCACATCTGAACTCAGCCAGCCTAATCTCAAAGCCACTGAACAGTACTGCCACGTTATCTCTGCAACAGCTTATTTCAAATAGAGCTAAGCAGCTTTCCTGTATCTGTGCTTGCTTCTCTCTCCCTCAGATACTAATTGTTAGCCAAGTCCAATGTCTGTGATAAAGTCTGCGTGAAACCTGCAGCTATCCTGACAGCAACGACCAGGAGTTGGAGGTTCTGTTACAAAGAGGCAACAAAATTCATGACCTGGACTGACAGCGGCCACAGACAAATCAGATGCACCCTGCACCTTCCATGCAGCAACACGGTGTGCAATGTGCTGACCAGGAAATTTGCTGCTGAGGTACAATGCACTCTTCTACCACATGGTGGTGAAAAAAAGCAGCTAAAAATGAAAGGTATATCCCTTAGCAGAAAGCTGCAGAAACCCTACTCAGAGAAGGGACAGCTGCAGTTCAATGCGGGGAGTATTAGATAATGAGGCTACAGACAGAATAGCAGCAAGGAAACACACTGTCTGTTACAAACAGAAGATACAAGTCAGCTAACCTCTGCACAGATTAGGAGTAGGGCCCGTATCAGAATACAGCAGAATATTACTATCACGTCTGCAGCTGAAATCTTCTTCAAAATTTTGGCAGGGAGCTGAGCAAGCAGGAAAGAAAAATACAGGAAAGGAAAACTTTACCTTGGGCCTCTACTGCTCTGGTGAGATCTTGCAGGGTTCTCAGTGGGTCCTATATTGTCAGGGTGAATCAGGCAGTACTCAAACCCCAACGGCCAGTGGTCACGCGTGGGGCAGCGTTTAGGCACCGCCCAAGAACACTAACCCTTATGCCCTTTGGACTTCCTATTAGCTCTGGAAATCTCTGCTGCACTGAAGTTTGCCCCACCCTGGCATTAAACCTGATATACTTTCCAAGGCACCAACCTTCTGAGCTTCTGGCTTATTCTGGAGTAAGGTGGATCTGTCTTTGCAACGTAAAAGAGCAACATCTTATTGTACAAAGAACTGCAGGAAGAAGACGACCTTAAACTGTGCAAACCCCACTTCTGTAGCTCAGGATTTAGGCGCGTGACATGATAAATTCAGTTCTTTTTCAATGTAACTACAACCAGCTAAATTGTCAAAAGCAGGGGATATAGATAACGATACTTCTCAGAGGATATACTTAATAAAAGACACCATGTAGAGCTTGCCACATAATTCAGACTTGCTGGATCTTTGCAACAGTCCTAAAGGACTTCCAGATTGGTACAGAGTTAAATCCATGCAGGTTTAACCGTATTTTCAGAAACAATATTAGAAGGAAAAGAGCCTAAGCAGCAGATCTGTCCTCTGTCCAAGTCACCCACATTCCTAACTGCAGTCAGCCTGGAATACCAGCAATGCTGCCACAAACATTAGCAATAAAACTTCAAGATTGTTGGTGCAACGGTGTCCAGGGGCAACAACGCTGGGGCCCATGCTTCCTCAGCAGCAGCTCGCCAAGGAGCTTCAACAACTTCCAATATGCAGTCAGATAAACACAGCAAAGCTACTCTGCAGCCTCCATGTCACCCTCAGATGAACATGAACACCCTTCAGCATTTTCACTTCCCCTCTATCAGAGGCCAGGGGAAGATGCAAAAGCTCAGCCTGAAAAGAAGGCCAGCTATTTTTCCTTTTAGCTTCTCACTGCCTTTGTGATGGTCATCTTCGAAATCAATCCCTTATAACAGACAAGAAGCTCGGGTACCCCAGACTTCATGCATCAAACTAGTTGAGTTTCAAAGGAGAAGTGAAGGATAGCCTTAACTTTGAACAGACTCACGAAGGACACTTCAGCAGTAAGTAACAGTGCATCAATCCAAAGCCTCAAGAATAAAGTCCTGGCATTCCCAATTTTTAGAAGACAGACAGAGAAACCAATTCAGAAATCTTCAAAAGCCTTTTTTCAAAGCACTCCAGCCTAGCCTCAAGTTGGACCTACCAATTTCTCATAACCAGGGAAAAAGAAAATGCTTTGCAGAAGGTTTACAGACACTCTTTTTGATATTTAAATGTTACAAGGGACATGCACAGATGTATCTGGCTCTCCTCTCTACCATGCTCAGCTCTGAAAGCAAAGTGCCTAGTACATGAGTAAACTATTTAGCACTCTTTCTCCTGTCATAAACAGTTTGAAATTCCTGCATGCTGAGTCTTTAAAGTGCTGGTGTGGGAGAAGCATGGTGACAAGCAATACTGAATGTTAAACCTTGGAAAGTGAAGGATCATATACCCACTGCAGATGAGCGACTTACTAGATTGACTCTCCGTTTAGAAACAATATGTAAAAATATGGGCTTTAGGATAGAATGAAGCATCACGAAGAAGAATGCCTAGAATGGGGCCAGTGCCAAAACAGACAAAAAAGAGCATTAGCAGTCTTGCAGAGAATGCAACTGTGTAGTCAAACTCTGTGCATAGACAAATCAGGGCAAGATGGAAGGGAAAAACAATGATTCATACCGTAGCTCAGTGCTCTTACAGCTCAAAATTAATAGAGGCTGAAGCAATATCTGTTCTACACTGATCAGTCTGACATGCAGGTATTTGCACAGTAGGTACCTCTAAATAATACACGGGGGAAATCTATCTCCAAAATGCCCTTTGTAAATTTGTTGTAAGGAGATGCTACAGTCCGTATTTCAAAGAAGGATGCAGGAAAGCAGGAGGTAGAGGCCCACAGAAATAACTTGAGCCCTCCCTCTCACCTCTAACAAATAAATAGTACTCATCCGAGCTGACATCATTCTAACAAGGGTTTTAAGAAAAGATCACAATGCAATATTTTCTGGATTGGAAATGTTCCTGACTCCTGCAGAAGCAGAGTCGCAGAGTTTTTTTAAAAGAAATGGCCTCAGAGATAGCACTGCTGTTGAGAGCCCTGCACGGGCTCTTGTGGTGGGGACCCTGAAGAACTGCCCACTGAGGTGTGCTTCCTGGAACCTGCTCAGGGGCAGAAACAAAATAAAGCTGTGTCTACACAGGCTGGTGCTGTCTCACATCTCTGGCCAGGCTCCAAAGGGGTCCAGAAATCAGTCGTGTAAGATTGGTACTGAGACTGAGGCTCAGCATACTGACCCCTCACATAACACAGCTTTTGGAAAAGGAGCTGGCTTGTACCCTGCCAACATCAAGCATGGGTACAGCAAATGTACAACTGCTGGCACTTGTGTGTAGACTTACTAGCCAAGCTGATATAAATAAACCCTACAGTTGAGTGCCTCCTACTGTTGGAATTCTCCTTTTTCCTGTCTCCTGTGTCAAACGTACCAATTTCCATAACACTGCATTTGTTAAACACTCAGAGTCTGTCTCTGCATTCATCTCTCATGCAGCCAGTGGAGCAGCACCCCCTTTCTCCTGAGTGGAGAAAGCACTGGCAGCCCCACGCCAGGGCAGCCCTCTGACACCCTCCCCTCCGCCTTCTCCTCCTCCATGGGGTAACACTCACTCCGATCCTGCAGCCATGTCGGAGTAGGACGTATCTGGTGTGGTGACTCCCAGAGGGATTGCAATGCTCATGACGCCCGTCGGGGATCACGGAGTCCAGAGGGCAGCGACTGGCCGCTCCGAGGGCGGAGAGGAGCCGCAGAGCCTCGGCCAACACGTCACGGACATGGGGAAACCTACCGGGGTAGAAAAAAGCATTGCATCTCTGTTACAGGATGAGATCTCCCTGTATACCCCTAAAGAAGGCTTTCACAGCAAAAGAAAAGCAGAAATAGATTTCCATCAGTGACATGCCGCATCATTTTTACTTCATTTTCATATGTGGGGCCAGGGAAGAGGTAGATGGTAGTAGTTTGGTGGGGGTTGTGTTTGCTTGGTTTTTTACAGTCTTGGATTGACATGCAATGAGCTGCTCTGCCATAAAGCCGATAATGACAGTTCCCCCCTCCCCCAACTAAACTTAGAACTAATTATCAGATAAGCAACCTATTAGCTCCTTCTGCATATAAGCAGCAGCTGTCACCTATCACCCACAGCCTTCCATCGGCGTTTCCTAACTCCTTCCCCAAACAAGTTGCAGGCAAAGCCCCTTCTGAGAGGACAATGAGACAGAGCCGAGGTGAACTGAGCTGAGACCTCTCCCTCGAGATCAGCTTGTATTTGCATTCACTGGGCCCACGGCATGGGCGAGTGTGACCGGCAGAGCGGCTATGCCCAAACCACTGAAGGACTCCCCTCGGCAAGTGAGGCCCGTCCTGGATTCTGCACCCATTACTCAGTCCAGCAAGCCCTGACGCAGCGGGCCCGACTTTCCGAAATCCCAGCTGACACCTCCCCGTGACAGAGCCACGTCAGACGTCTGGGCGCTCGCGCATAGGCCGCTGTGATGAGAAAGACGGCGGGGCCA
This sequence comes from Ibidorhyncha struthersii, assembly GCA_013398815.1. Taxonomy (NCBI): domain Eukaryota; kingdom Metazoa; phylum Chordata; class Aves; order Charadriiformes; family Charadriidae; genus Ibidorhyncha; species Ibidorhyncha struthersii. Next base: position 247,302 of record VZSZ01003443.1, read on the forward strand.
TTGGCTCGGAGCGGGGAGCCGGGGTGAGTCACGGCAGCATGGCGGGGCGCAGCCGCCGGCCATGCCGGGGCCGGCAGGGAAGCCGGTGCCCAGGCTCCACCTTCCCTGCTGACCGCAGCGTTTTGCTAAGGCAGCCAGAGAAATTGCCAATAAACTCAAACTTCTGAGGGTCGGACGGCAGACGGAGGTAAAACAGGATCAGCCCCTCATTACGTAAATAACCTCAATAACACAGACGTTCATAAAGGAGCTATTATTCTACGCAGCTCTGAAGAAACCCCTCCTGATACAGAGCAAGGCTGCATTTCAGCACATAGCAAAGGTAGCTACAAAACCAAAGAAAAACGGCGACAGTTTAGGCGCCCTCTCTGCACGTTAAACTTTAAGGGCAGCCTTGAATAACTTTCCGCAGCGTTCCCCCGGCTCCGGCAGCGCGGACGAGCCAGCCTGCGCTCACAGCCGGGCTGTCACATGCTCCCCGGCATCTCGGGGGCTCTGCCAGCAAACCCTCCTGGGCTACAGAGAGGCCGCGAGCCAAGTTTTCCTGTGGGTAGTGAATTTCTCACAGGGAACTGCCTTTGGACACCATAGTCCCGCCACTGTTTAACACATAAAAACCCCAGAAACACAAAACCACAAACTCACTACTACGGTAAACGAAGGAGGAGTGAGAAAGCCAAAAATTTTAAATGCCACATACTATATTGCCTTTTTCTGTCGTAAAAGGCAGGCTACTTCTCTCAGCACAAGGAAATACTTTCGTCCTTCAGTATACTTCCCTAAGAGAAATCTTTCTGATAGTATGACAGGCATGCAGCAAATTACAGAAGTAGCACATAAAGATTTCTAAGTGGTCTGTGGCAATTCCCTGTTATGCCCCAAAGCAAAAGTCTCACAGGGAGGTGGGAGATGAAGAAGAAAAGGGGCAGGACTCAACTCACAAGAAGCTCAAACCCAAGACAGCCCAGGTGCCCTTGAGTGTATTTTTTGGGGAAAATAAAAAGAAAGATAAAAGGACCTTTAGGAAGTGTCTCATTTATCCTTTCTCATGCTTGTAACATTGACAACAGATGAGACAAAATGCTGCTAAAATACAGCTAAAAGCTCCAGACATCCATCCCTACTTCAACCCAGCCACATAAAGCTCTGGCATAAGGTTAAAAGAAACACGACAGCTTTCTTCATGTCTGAAGCACCCTTCCCCCTTTTAAGGGACATAGAAACCTTCNCTTCGATCTCTTGCCTTTGCCATGACCATACCCAGCTGGCAGCAGCCTGACATTTCATCAGGACAAATTCCAGCCTCCTGCCTGCATGTGACTCAGCAGAACTGGAGAATTTCAGGTGTGGCTTCTGGATTCACAGAATCACAGGGTATCTGGCAGTCCTGGGGTAACCGGGACAAGTTTTCAGCCACTTCTCATAGGAAACCCTCTTTCAAACACCAGACTGTTGCAGTGCAACAGTTACTCCCACTTTTGGGAAAGCAGTTACTGGAGAAACATGAAATACCGAACAGAAAGGTTAGACAAGGCAAATTCCAGTTCAGTTGCTTTTGTGTTGACCCAGCAGTACTTGCCCAACCATCAACCATGCTCAGATTTTGCTGTTTGTTGCTGCTGTTTTATGTGTACTTTCAGCTCTGACAATGTAACATTCAAAATGAATTGCTGAGATGAATCTCAAGTGCTGTCCAAGACCACATTACCTTCAGGCTAGATTACAGTCTGGTCTTCATGAAACTTGGCCTGGTAACACCCAAAACATTAGCCGGCCCAAAAAATACTGGGGTTGAGATCAAAACAGGCACCCATCAAACTGGCTAATTTCCTGTATATACAATCCCCAAGCTCCTTCCTACCTCTCCCCCCCAAAATACACAGCTGTATCAGAAAAAAGTCACACCAAGTTCTCTCCAGTGCCACTGGAAGTTTTCCTAATATTCAGTGCCTTAATGAAAATTTGATGAGCTTCAGACCACAGCACAAATCTATCTTCCTTGTGATACAATTCTTCTTGAAATCAAATGGAAACAGAAATTTTCATGGCCTAATAGGTAAATAATACTTAACTACTTTTGAAAATGCAGGATTTAAAGATGTATTTTTTTCCCCATGTTTGGCATCTACACGCCTGCCTCCTTAACCAGTCATACCAGTATAAAGACACCTGGTCTTCTCCAACATCATCAAAACTGCCCAGACGAGCATCCACCCGCACAGCCACCCCAGCACTGGGATCCCCAGCTCTCACTCAGCACACCAAGGGACTCACCCACTTTCTGACAAAACCGTAAGTGGCTGCCTTAGCTAAAATGTAAATACATGCTATTCAATTATTTCAGGTAACATCCTGTATCGATGGAAAGGACTGTAATAAATCTAAGCTGGCAAAGCGAAGGTTAGGCAACACCTGCTTTAACAGTGAATTTAATTTTCGACACTCTGCTTAGGATGCAACAGCTGCAGCGCTGCATTGGCTCACTTCCACAACCACTGCCGTCCATTTTACAAATAAAGCACATGCAGAAAATTTACTGCTGGAAACTTTTTTCATTACTTGTGGTGTTCAAAGGCAGTATTAACAGGGACAATCAAGCATGGTCAGTCAAACAGCTCGCTAGAGCTTCCTCCTTCAAGATGTGGTTGTTCTCGTTTCCACTAGTGCCCTGGTCTCAGAGACACCTCTGGGCACCTGTGGTGTGCAACACGTGGTGACAGACTCTACAAAAATATTTGTGAGAGCCAAGAAAAATTCACTCCCAGACAAAAACCCTGGGCACAGCCTCACAAACTGCACTTGTTACCTAAATTCAGATACCTCAGCTCCACCACCACTCAGCGCTGCTTGGGTGGTGTTAGACAATCCCGGGTGGGGGAGAACACTCCCCTGCACCCTCCCATGGTCACAGGCTGAAGGTGAACCCCCCCGCCAAGCAGGGGGAGGACACAGAGATTCAGCCTGTTTCTCTGCAGCATCAGTGCACGGCTGTGTCTACAGAGGACTTCAACGTTGTGCATCTAGTATCTCATGCGTTGCTGAGAATAACAAGGTTATGCTGGTACAAAACACATCGTGGACAGAGAAAAGCCTCTTCCAATTATATACAACTTCAACACGTGCACCAGGGGAGGGAGGACAGGGAAATCCCCTCTGCCTGCACTGACAATAGCCACTTCTCGCGTATCTCTTGTTCACAGATAGCAAAGCACAAACAAGCGCTTCCTTTATCTCTCCCTACACCTCCAGTTATTGAATTCCCAGAACTGGATGCAGACCCAAGACTTTTGACAACCTAAGATTGCTAGCATCCAAATGATACCCACCTTCCTCCTCTTTGTGCTTGGCAACAGGCCTGCAGGTCACCTATATAGGACGAGCTCCATATATAATGAGCTGCACATCTTTACACTCGCAAGCCATTACCAGTGATAAAATTCAAAGCACATTTTTCTCCTGCATCTCACGCTGCCATAGGCCAGAGCGGGTGGCAAGCTAGAAACAGCAGCTCCACCATGCAGCCTTCATTGGCATCCTCTCCATCAACCTCATCTGGGACAGACAGCAAATTCTGACCAGTTCATACTTACCTTGCCATTTGCATCAGTAGCAAACCCCTCTTCAAGTGGAGCAGTATAAAAAGTGTTAGCAGGCTTATGGGTCCTATTCATTCACCTTTTCCCCTGTAAATTTCAGAATAGCCAAAAATCTATGAGACATCTAATGTAAGCATGAAGTGCTTCAATCACCATACTGAAAATGTCCTGTCTCACCAGCTGGTGCCACCCAACATGCACATGCAGTCCACTCGAGACCCAGCAAGCACTGCCCGCTCTTTCCAGCACACCCATAAACCTCATGTCAAGGGCAGATCCTCACAGAAGGGCAAGTACCTCTAGGGCAAACAGAATCAGATCAAGGGGTTTTATATTTTAAAAGGCTAGCTCAGAAATGCACTGAATTCCCAGCATTTCAGAGCCACTATTCTGTAAGGACACCTACACAGAGGCAGGGGCACAGCAGACAAATCCTTAAGTCAATTTAGTTCCAAGTTATTCTGAAACAGACAGACTCCTAAAAGTATTTGAATTGTGCCACAATCTACCAATATAAATGCTTAGGTCTGCTCTGAAAGCTCTGAAGCTGGTTTCACTAAGCAGCAAGGAAACAACTGTGCCAGGTTTAAAAAATGAAATATTGACATAAGTATTTACTATTATCATTAGTACCATATATCATCTGCTAGCTGAATGACAAAGCAAGACAACGATCCACCCATCCCACGGGGCCTGGGAGAACTCAGTCCTAGTCTACAACAGAAAGGATCAAAACAACGGGCAACACAAGTACTCATTGCCAGCTACATATACATACCGTAATAACCAAATTATTGACAAATATAGTGCAATGGTTAAAGATTTATCTGTCAGAGCTTTCCTAAGACTCTCTCCTGTTTTATACACAAGTAGCTATATGCAAAAAGAAATGCTTGTACATTTGGTTCAGAGTTCATCTTGCTCTCTGGGATCTGGAGAACCATGACAGAGCACCGACGAGCTCTTAGAACAAGAATAACAACGTTTAAAAATTGTTAAGTGTGTCAAAAAGCAGCAACCCAGTGCGACCTGATCCTGCTCACAACGCTGCACGAGAGCTGGAGTCAAGGATCAGGGAAAGGCGAGACTGCTGCTTTCTGGACATGGGTGATTTCAAACAGCTTTTGGTATCCATGGGCCTATGCATCAGTCTAGTTATTCCATACAAGATACTAACAATTTCCATTATTCTTAAGGTACCTCATGGAAGCACTAGAAACTACCTCAACGCGTCTATGAATATACCTACTTAGCTGAAGTCAGCGTGACAAAGCAGTTCAGTGAAGGCTACGTGAACCACCTTTAAAACTGAGGTTCAAGCAAGGTTAATTGATTTTGATAAAATTTGGTAAACAGCTGGAAACTAAAAATCTTTTGATTAAATTTACTTAAACTAGGTTCAAGCTATTTTAAGGCAATTTTCATAACGTCCATCCACACGATTCCACCATTTTATGTAATGAAGAAAACATCAATTTTAGTTAAATTCCTCTGCAAACTACACCCTAAAGGACTACAAATGATGACAGTGAGCAGCTGAAAGAAATTAAACCGTCAAGCAGAGAAATTATGAAATGCCTAGTCAAATATTTTCAGCAACTGACCCAAGACTGCAGAGATTACTCAGGAAAGCAAAAAGAATAACCTCAAAACTCTGCTGCTGCTTCAGCAGTTAAGAAGTTATGCAAACCCTCTTTGTTCTGCAGACCAAAAAAAAAAACCAAACCAAAACTCCTGTGTTTTTCTTTTGGAATCACTAAAGGATTTCAGGTATTATGATAAGAAATACAAGAAAAATGCAATAAGAGATAAAGGAAGGGCAGGTAAGACTTTGATTCCAGAAATACCTTCTGCTGAACAATTCAACCACATTCTTTACAGTCCAATAGACTCTGGAGGTGGAGATGTCAGACAAGGGTTTGTTTGGACTTTCTTAAAAGGTCTAATTTGCATCATGAAACATTACTGGAAAGTTTAATTTATATTGATTTGAAATTGGTTGAAGATTCATACACGAGGATAATTCCATAAACAAATACATGCCAAATTAGAAAGGGGAAGCAAATTTCAGAGTAGCAGCAATCTGCAGGAGACCAAATTATTCTGAGGTAGGTTTATGGAGAGGTGGCAGGCAGACACCAGGAAACTTTGCCTGCACCCCACACTGATGAGAGGGGACCTAGCTGCATTTGTGTGGTCTGCACGCACAGTCTGCTGAGCAGGACAGTGACAGAGATGATGTTTTAAAGGAATAACAATCTCAACGTAAAGGGAAAAGGACTATCCCAACCAAGAACTTCATGTCAGTCTTCAAAACATGAAGGGCCACAAACACAGGAAATCTTCAAGAAAACTTTACAAGATAATACTTTGAAAATCTAGCAACCTATACGAAATGCCAAAACCAAAAATGTTAATCATCAAAATAAAACTTAAAGAATAATGGTAATAGTGGAGAAATTCAGAAAAAAACCCACAGACTCAAACCCAGTAATTGTTGGCCCCTTTCTATGCTGAAAACATTGTTTTACATTGCCTTTATCTCACAACATAACAATTTGTTAGTGAAGATGACAAATTCTTCAAACACTGAAGCACTTAAAATGATATTTTCAAAAATGAAAGGCAGGTGACTCCCTGATCAATAATTTTTGCAAAAACTGTTTTCTATTCTTTCCTGAAAGATATACAGCAATACAAGAGAAAAAAAGAATTATACATAAGACCCCACAGGAACAATGATACAAAAATTACTAAAGTAAATGAAACAGGAAAGAAGAAAAACATCCCTCTTTTATTTCAGTTCTACAAACTTTTGATTTGGGACAGTCACGGGGTAAAACTGTTCTGCAGCAAGGGGAACACATCCTAATTGCTGTGCTGGTTCTATACTCTGAGATAGTCACTCTTTTCCCACGGGGTGAAGGAGAACAGTCAAATGTCTGTATGTCACCAAAAAAAAAAAAAAAAAGAAATTGCAAACAAAAAGGTTCAGAACCAGTATTTTGAGATTAAGGGCTTGACAACTAACCTCCAGTGAATCCAGCTGTGGCAGCTGATGTTACTGCTGCGACTGAACCCTCTAAGCCTTTGCCAAAACAGCTGGCAGGAAGGAAACGTTGCCATGTCTCATTGAGTGCAGCTGATGCCAAGAAGACTGGACTGAAAGCAGAAGCAGGTAAAATACATATTCCCTTTTAGATACTGCTATAGGGGCAATAAATTTCTGCAACAGGGCAGAGCAGACAACTAGGAACAGCAATACTGGAAAGCACTGCTGTCAGTCTGCCACACCTTGTCCATATAAATCCTACGTTTCCAGATTCATTTTCAGAGGCTTCCCTACACCAGAAAATGGCTACAGTTAAAATAAGACTCAAGATTAATTTAAATAATGTAAATGACACTGGTTTAATCCTAGCAGACCAGGCTGTTTCTTTGTTCTAGATTTTGTTGCTTGTGAATGTAATAGGATTCACATGAATGGTTGTACCTGTGTAACGATTAAACTTTCCTAGTAGACAAACCCTAAATTAAAACAGCTGTCAGACAACACCCCCTCCCCCCCAAAAAAAACCAAACCCACCACCTTGAGACCTTAAAACTGTGTCTTGAAGGGATTTCAGAGAAAAGCCTATACCACATGCAAGGTCAGATGGAAACAGAGCAATAAAGGGCAATAACTAGGATCAAATCCAAACCCAGAGAATTACAGTTCCCATGAGAATCTGGACAGTCCAGAGTCACGGGAAGTCGCTGAATATAGAAGGGGAATCAGCAGAATTTACTGGCATGGAGCAGTGTTCTGAAGTTGCAACCAGTGGAAGGCTAACCACAAACAAGTTGCCAGGAGTAGGATTGCAACCTCCAGTCCTAGAATTGGAAAAAACCCAGATTTCTCCGTAATCCCACTAACTACTCTCTGCCTCGCAGGACTGGCTGTACGTCCTTTATACATCTATTTAAGGCCCCCACGTGATGACGGCTGCCTGTCTGGCCACTCCCCACCAGGGCAAACAACCCAGCTCCAGAGGAGACTCCACCAGTGGCTTCCAAGGCAGACGTTGCATCAGCCAGGTGTGCAGGAAGCGGCGGAGATAAAGCAGCTGTTGACGAAGGGGCTCTCGGACAGAGGCCACTCCAGGAATCCCGTGGAAAGGACGACAGGAAGGAGAGAGACACTCGGCACACAGAACAAGCTTCATCGGCTTCAGAAAGCCTTTGTGCTGGGGCTCCGGACCTGGCCTTTCTCCCAGAGATGATGCAACACTGAGGAACAAGGTCTGTGCCAGAGAAAACTATTCACAGGCTATGCAGATGGCAACGCAGCCAAAGAATCTCGGATCAAAACACGCCGGAGCTCATCCAGGCCCGGCAAATCCCCCCCCTCAAGGCCTCCCTCCGTGCCCCTCGGGATCCTCCATTTCACATTGCCCCCTCGCTCCTGGCGTGACCATGGCTTCAAGGGGAATGAAGGACCTTACAATAGTGAAAAAGAAGTAAAGGGGGGTTTTAAAGTCCTGCAAAAATCCCAGCTCGCCCTCTGATCTGTTGGAGGGAAGAGACAGAGCAGAGACTGAGCTCAAAGCCTCAGATCTCCCAGGCGGGGATCCTCCCGTCACCGCGGCTTGCCAGCGCACGCCTGAGCTCCCCAAACACGTACGGCAGCTCTCTGCTCGCCGGCAGCCTCGGCCCGGCTCTCACACACCGGGAAACCACGCAGGGACAGCCCAGGCAGCCATGGCAACATCACACAGCGCGGCAATTATGGAGCCTCAGCTCCCAAGCGAAGGTTCAGCCTTGTTTCCCATTACAGGGCTCGTTTTGACCCTTTCCACACCCCC
>VZSZ01003446.1:0-28223 GCA_013398815.1 Ibidorhyncha struthersii
CCTATATAGCGGGTCCGGTCTGCATATGGGGCCCTCCGTCCTCCTCAGAATTGAGTCCCCTATTACAATGACTCGTCTTTTCTTTTTCACTGAGGAAGTTTTGATTCGGGGTGTGGTCTGACTGGGCCTCAGAGAGTCCTCCAACCTGGGAGGATTATTGTCCTCACTGTCGTTCCGTTCCCCTTGCAGAACAGTGTATCTATTGTGCAGTGGGACTTGGGAAAGTGTGGTAGTGGTTGGGCAGATGTTCCTGCGGCACCTCCTGCGTCGGACCTCAGAATAAGGCCTGAGGGAGACACTGCTTTAAGGTCTTCCAGAAAGAAAAGTAGCCTGATTTCCAGATGAGAAGTTGAAAAGTCTGTCGGGTAATGGCTGTAGCGGTTGTAGTTGAGGACAGCCCGACCTCCTCTGTTTAGAAGGAAACTATCTGTACAGCTGTCAAAAATCAAGAGGTTGTGTATACTGATGTTGACAAATGGTTTTTAAAAAAATATTAAATTCATAAGGCTACGGCTATAAACAATTGGAGTTTGCTTGTTTATAACATCTTTAAACTTTAGCCTATAAAAAGTTGAGATGCATGTACTTACAAATCATGTTTTGAGATCCCATGTGAAGTCAAGCCTTGATATTGTGATGCCAAGCTACAGAATTGCATTGAAAAATCTAGGGGCAGGCAGAGATACTGTAGATCTCGTATGAGGGTGACACTATCATCCTGTTCCCAGAATGAACATTTCCCCCAACTCAGCCTCTTGAAGTTAGAAAATAGCTGAAAAACACCAGTATTGATAAGTGATTTTGTGTGTGTATGTGAACCTTTAAACATGCAGGGTTTTTTCCTACTCTTTTTGTATTTTTTCTGATTGTATAGTGAGTCCATCTGAATGTGCATAATGGTATTCACCTGCAGTTTTTGCTAATAATACTGTCTGTGCCGGAGGATGATGGAAATTCCTTAAGTGTAACTTTTCAGAACATCTTTCAGATTGAAACTCACCAGATAGTTATATAAAAAATATAAAAATTGATTGTTTCTTGTTAAGAATCAGAAACTTTTCCCACCAAAACGTATGGTAATTTTTTAATAGGAATTGAGTTTTATTATTTGTATGTTATCAACAAAAGGATTATTTTCAAATTCTTATTTACTTTGCATGTTATGAACAGAAAGCATAAACAGTCACAGGATCAAGTATTTATTCTGGCCAATTTTCAGCTAACATAATTCCATATATATATTTTTTTTTAAAAACGAAAAAGATTTTTGTAGATGTTCTGTTTTGTGTTTGTAAATGCTCTTGGCAGGAAGGATAAGCATAGAAAAGACATTCTACATGAAGCTCTTTGCTTTCAGATTTTACCATTTGTTCTTAACAACTAGATATACAGACTGGGAGAGCAAAAGAATAGCAGGAAATACGATTACAAAACCCAACTAAACAAAAGCATCAAAAATCCCCTAACAAGATTGTTTGTGGGAGTTGTAAATCAGATGATTGACTATCATAAGCAAAGAACTATTATTCTTTATCAGTTAGTGGGTGGCAAATGTTCCATTTCAACTTATCTAGCATTGCTTTTGGTTTGCAACCAAACCATGGCTATGTTTTACAAGATTAGAATTCACCTGGGTAATTACACCCTATTAGCAAGGTTAAAAGGGCAATGAGAAAGAGATATAGTGGAAGAAATAAAAAAGCGTTGTTGGTGGTTTAGTACCAAGAATGGATGGGAAACTGCATGAACTTTACAGTGAAACTGGGATATAGCCAGGGAGATGAAGACATTATTCCTCCCCTTTTCCCTTATCTGGGATGAATATCCTTCTGTTGTGTTGTTGGTTTCTTTTTTTNNNTTTTTGTAAACGACATCTGAACTGTAATAGCAAATCATCCACTCCAGCTTATTGGCATGTTATTGATGGCTGTGATATGACATGTTTCCTGATGTCATGGCGGTAATGTTCTCCACCAATTCCTGGATTTGTTGCCACACCAAACAATTTTGTCATATGCTCATCATAAAAGAAACCCCATCAGATTGTCCAGCTGTAGCAAATCCCAGATGCATTTGTCTTCATTTTAGGAAATTCTGGTTTGTTGCACAAACCTCCACAGAAATGTTGAATACCTTATATCAGCTGATTTTATTTCAAAGTTATTATCCAATATGATGATATACACTTGTGTATGCCATCCTCCTACATTGCAAGTAACTGGAACACCTAAGACCTCAGGCCCGGAGAAAGTTTAATAACTCTCCTAATGTCAAATATGAAAACCTTGACTATTTCATATTTTGGTAAAAGGAGCTCTCTACAGTCTTGAGAGTTTTTGATTGGTCTGGCACATATCTAGCTTAAAAAAAAGTAATAAAAAGCCCTTCTGGCTTATGGAACCCAACACTGGAATTAATAGTGAATGAGGAACGAATGACTGGACTGGCTGATATTAACAGTAGAGAGACATGGAAAATGTAGAGGTGTTTGACTATGATTCCCATTGCTGTGGTCATATATTATTAACACATAAATAGAATCAAGACATTAGTCTAGAGCTCTGGTTCTGTGTCTGTGTTGAAGTTGGAATTTATTTTTTGTAGAGCTGTGACCCTAAACATTACAAACAGAGCAGGTTTCCCAAAGCGCCCGGTCCTCTTCACATGCAGAAAGGGTGGCTCCTCTAATGAGGAAGTTGTAATTATCCAAGCGTTAGGGGCAGAAGATTGCTAGCTGAGATGCATAGAGTTCCAAAGAACAGAAGATTCTAACTCTGTAATGAATCAAGTTTAAAATTACCATATTTGAGATTTTCAAGTTTGGATCTAAATTTTGTCCAGTCTTTGGGTTTATGAAGAATTCTGTTTCTACCAAGTGTATCTGTATACTTTCTTCTGAATAACATGAATTTACTTCAGTAAGCTACCTGCTTCTCAATAGCAAAATATATTTCCCATAGCGCTTCTTATTCCTTCATTTTTTTTCAAAGTTTCCTAAGCTTACCATCTTATTATAGATGATAAAATTAAGGACACAAATTATTTTCATAGTGTTGCTTTTTATTTATCCATCTGCTGTTTCCATGGTTCATGAGAATTCCATTTATTCTTCCTGACGGCAAGTGCATTAATTTTTTATTTACTTGGGTTGGTAGTTTATAGCAAGGATGCATGAAAATGAAAGGATCCAAGGAAGACTAGCTATACCTACTTGATCATCAGCCTGTAAATGACTAGAGCTCTGTATAATTTGTTGAAATACTTGGGAAAATTTCTGCTCAAAATTTCTTTCTTATTATTTTGTTGAAATAAAAAAGAAACTACTTTTGACTAGCAACCAAAAAAGCTGGCAATGAATGAAAAGTAAGGAAAAGGAAAAGAAATAACTGGAGAGCTGGAAGAGAAAAGCTGGAACAGAAGCAGTCTCTGCATTTTCTTACTCATGTGAAATGCTCTCAGTTTCAGCTTTCCACCCCAATACTTTGTAGGACTGCAGTCATACTGTGTTTGCTAAGACACATGCTTGCCATTTTTCCTCCTTCTTTTCTTCTGCTGAACTGTTGATACGAAGTACAACCCATCTCTGCTTTGGTGCTAAAGTGAAGTTGCAGATGTATCTGATAGTTTATTGTTTAGCTTGGTGCTGATGGCTACCTTCCATTTTACCCAAGGGGAGTTCTACTCACTGTTTTGATAAATTATAGTTGTTGTCAATGGATCCTTTCCTTCCCTTTCTTCAGCACTGCAATCCAGCTGTCTACTGAGTACAGGGAAAATAGCTGACTGCCCAAGGTTAAAGCAAGAAGGACATTTTACTCTTGCTGGAAAGCTAACAGTGAGCAGAATAACTCTGCCTGAAGAAAAGGACTTATCCAAATACTCTTATTAAAAGATCTTTTCATTCCACTTGACGTTTGTGTGTCTACTGGTGGTAGTTATGTTGTTAGTGTATAACTCTCAATCCAAGGCAACCATGACAGCGACTTTTTTTTAAAGCAAATTAACTCGAGAGGAAACTCAAAATTTTTCTGGCATTGTTGACATTGCTTTAAGGCATGTGCTTGCCTTTAACAGTAGCTATTAGACACCACTTTTTTTTTCAGGAAAGGTTTTTATTTAAGATGAGTGCAATCAAGTCTCTTCTCCTCTATAACAAACTGGTGTCTCACTTTATGAAGAAAGACAAATCTGAGATTAATGTTCTTGAAACAAATCTGAAGTTTGATTCTTATCATCTAGTCCGTACTCAAGTTGAGGATTTTGTCATTAGAAGTCAGACTTTGAGAAACTACAACTTCAGCATAAGCACTGAATAGAAACACTATTAGTTACAGAACTCTAATTTAGACTGCAGTACCTCAGGACACTGATATGTATGTTTTGAGTTGTAAGCAAGTATGTAAAAATAATTATTTACATAGGAAAGAAAATTGAAGGGTCACCAAATACTTGTTCGATATTATTTCAGCTGGTGAATTTCTGGATGCTAAGCACTTGTGAAAAGTTTAATGTACTGTTAGTCTTGAAGAGTCTTGTCAAGGAAGTGATAAGCAGACATTAACTGTCAGAGCAGTCAAGAGTGAAAGGAAAGATTCCTGTTGACTCCTCGCAGACCTGCAAATAAGAGCACCCTCTCTTTGTGCCACTGGTTCAAACTATACCTTGCTGCTGGTCAGCTTAATGTAAGTTTGATCTTCATTGATCTGTAGTCAGAACTTTCTGCTGAAGATGAAGAGACCCAAGAAAGGTTAACTTTCTCACATTGTCCGAATGTGTTCCTGCATCAAACCTATTGAAGCAAGTTGCTTTGAAACCATTAGTTCTTTTAATGACCTTTCTATAAGATCTTTGGTCTAAGATCTTAAAACATCTGCCAGAGCCTAACCACAAACATTTACAATCCCATATGACATTTTTCCATTATCTTAATAAAAATACGAAAATGAAAAAATATTTTTGCTTAGCTCTACTACTGTCATATGCAGAAAGCCGGTGAAAAATTAACGCAAAAAGGGAAAAGCATAAATGTAAAGAAAAGCTTTTTAGCATGTGATTCAAGAGCATGCCAGTTAGTAAAACAAGGTATTGATATGGAAACAAGGCCAGAGAAATATCGATTTCTTGCAGTGAACTAATAAACCTTTTCCTGCTCTCCCAGTGGCTTTGCATGAGGTTGATTTAAAAATTAGCATCCACCTCAAATTAAAATTTGACCCTAAACTTACGCTTGAACTGGTGCCTGTGCTTCCTAGCGTTTCCTATTTGCTTCCTAGTGCTACACCTGAATTCAATCCCAAGAGACAATAATTCACAAACTTAGAAAGTAAATCACGATGGCAGGCCAGCAGCCTTTACCGTGTCATTGTATCCTTCTCAGAATGCAGCTTGCTAGAGCTGAAGGATGACAAAGGTGATGATGGAGACTGGCTGTTACCTTTACACGTAACTACAGATGTTCCTTTTACAGATTGAATTCTAGTCTTTTAAGATTTTAAATTCTTGCCAGACGGTAAGACACTAATCTATGTATCTCACACATAACTGACGTTTAAGCGTAGTTCTAAATCAAAGCCGATTGTTCAAAAATCCCTAAACAATGTTCTGTGGGACTGATCGTTTGTGTTAAAAGAAAGCTTTCTGCCAGTAAAGTATTGTTTTTACTCGTGCTCTTGATATTATTTGGGACTGCCTCTGCGTGTGGGATATATTTCCCTAAATTTCAGTCCAATTACCATTAAGGGTCAAAGAATTATTGTGTGTCTTTTTCCTGCCGTTTCAGTGAACAATGGGCTAAGCATTAAAATCATTGCTCTTGCATTGATGCCGTTGGATTATACTCAGGTTTCCCTCTTATTTTGAGTAGTAAATCCAAAAAATGTAACACTGTACAACTCTTACAATTCAAAAAGAGTTCCTTTTGTATCTCATTGTCATATTGCTTGGCTGAGTTTTTAAAAAATAAGCCAGATTTAGCCAGAGAAGATTAAAGACTGAACTTTTATGCCAGAAGAGCTGTGTGCAACTCTTTGCAGTAGGATGCTTTACTTTGCCCCATAGCTATCTGTCTCCACTTAAATTACCTGCTAGTGAATACACGCAGTTCTCATTTGTTACCGTGAAAATGTGAATAAATCTTAGGCATTGCTTAATTTCCATCACTTGCTTGAGGCTCAGCAGGCATATCACATTGCCACATGCCACTTTTCCTGACCTTGTATTCTGGAGAACTTTGAACATCTTAATATTTAAGCCTGAATGATGCATCCGAAGAACAAGTTGGTCAATCAAGAATCAAATACTTCTGAAAATAACTGTTGTGGATACTGGATCATCTTCATTTAGTAGTGTTGGTATTGATTCTCTGTAAACCAGCTGTTGCCAGTTTTACATGATCAAAGATTTCTGAGCAGTGAGCATGCTAATGGGGTTAAGCGTTTGGCAGAACGACTAGGTATACCGTATTTTAGAAATGCCATTTTTAAAATGTGATAATGAATCCTTAGATCATTACAGAGGCATAAAATACTAGGCAGTCTGCCTGCCGACAGTTAATTTGACCCATGTACAGATCTGGCCTGAAATGTGGGTAACTAGCTTAAAACTTGCATTACAGTTTAAGAATTTAAAAGCTCAGTAGGTTATTTCTGTCTCCTAGAGAAATAATAAGAAAGCCTTCAGCAGTTTAAATGCAGAATCAATTATCAAGAATAAAATTTACACAGTAAAGCTGCTATTTGCTACCTTTAACAGAGAAGAACTGTTTTCTCAAATGGGTACTGTTGCCCTATGACCATTCTCTGTGCTAGTAAAGCCAGAGAGTTTTGCCTGCTCTCCACCTTTGTGTCGGTATTTAAAAAGATGTATAGCTAAAAGCAGAAAGAAAGTCTCATGCAGTGGTAAAAAGCCTAGCAAGGTCCTGGACTCAGTTTATCTACCCAAGTCTTCTGGGTTCAGCAGAAGTTGCGCTCAGTTGCACCGTGCTGGTCTAGCCCATCCCCCAGCGTGTTGGGATGGGCTCTTCCCTTGCCCTTTTCCCAAAGCGTGACTGTGCTGCTGTCAGGCTCTACTTGTTTGTGTAGGACCTGCACCTGTCTCTCACCCCACTCACCAGTGCTGAGTCTGTGTGGAGCCATCACGGCCACCCCCTGTGCTTATGGGGTGAACGTGGCAGAGCTGGCAAAGCATAAAGTACTCCAAGCAGCAAACTTAGAATCATAGAATGGTTTAGGTTGGAAGAGACCTCAAAGATCATCTAGTTCCAACCACCCTGCCGTGGGCAGGGACACCTCCCACTAGACCAGGCTGTTCAAAGCCCCATCCAGCCTGGCCTTGAACACTTCCAGGGATGGCGCATCCACAACTTCCCCGGGCAACTTGTTCCAGTGCATCAGCACCCTCTAAACTTCTAAAGGAGAAGCTTCATCAAAAGAATAAGTTAAAGTGAATATGTTTTAGCTATTTCTTCCTGCAGTCTTCTTAAAAATTTAAGTGCTTAGTATGAAATAGTGTTACTATTATACATTTATCTTCTCAAAAGGATTAATTATTGATGGGAAGTGTAAATTTTTTACATTAAAGTCTGAACGAACAATAAACATTTGGTGTAGGTAATTACAGAATTTCACTGCAGAAGTAGCAAGTATACTTGTACATTCAAGAAATGTTTGTTTCTTTGTGCATTGAATGTAAGTTTATATACAGGAAAATGTTACTCTAAGCCAGTGTGATTCATTCTTCCAATTAAATTTAGTATCTTAAAAAATACCACTTTTGGTACCTTTATATTCCTTTGTATTTTCATATGATTTTAAAAATAGTTCCTTAAGGAACAAAATAATTAAAAAACCACCCCTGTTACTTAATGATGCTTTCTGCATTTCTTACCTTTATTCGGTACACTACAATAAAAAGGTTTAGGAAATTTCTTCCTTGTTTTTAAGTCCCAATGACTGTGTAAAAAGTAGAACAATTGAAGACATTGCTACTTAAATTTTAGTAAATCAACTAATCTTTACTTGAAAAAAAGTTGCATTTAGACTTGAACATATATGATAGTTTACCTAAAATACTTTTTTATTTTTTAATTTTTATTATTATCATTTTTTAGTTATGTAAAGAGATCTAGTATTTTTCAAAGGTGTCTGTATTGACAAAGTCAGCAATTTTATTAAGACTGTTCACAGAAAGCTGAAGTCATAAATGCTAAATGAGCTCATGCTTCTGCTTCAAATACCTTTTCACAAAGCTTTTTGTGGTCTTCATGCATCTTTACTCTGGACCTTAAGACTACTGCTCATGCCTTAGCTTTGTTTAGCCTCTTGAAAAGAAGTGGGGGGAGAAAGATCAGACTTTTCGTGCTGAGTGTACAGGCCTGACTTGTCTCTTTTCATCTTGCTACCTTTCACGGAACTGGCAGAAAGAATCCAAGCTGGTGAGGGAAAACAGGTTTTGATATTTCTGGGTAACATCTCCAGTGCTGTCTATGTTGTTCTTTCAGCCAAGGTACTTTATTTTCAAAATGAATAACTGTCACAATAAAAAAACCGTCACAAGTTTCAGAGAGCATTATTTGCTCTCTTGAATCTCCTCAATGATCTTGATTCAAACATCAAAAACTTTTCGCAGAGTTGGGAAAGCCTTTTCATTCTCAAACGGGGGAAACAATTTTGGTGGTATGGCAATCGAGCCAGCTTTGCTTACAGAAAGGAATGCAGTTATCCAGTTGCTATGATGGAAAAAAATTACGAGTCATTTCTGCTGTCGTTCTTGTGGCTGTGGTTTCTTTTTCATGGTTCTGTTTCAATCTCTGTGACCTTGCAGCTGCTGCGGCCATGTTGCTTGGAGGAATGAGGCTTTAGCATTTTTTTACTTTTTGCTGTGAAGACCGTGACCTGTTGACATGTTATGATTTTTTAAAAGCTCTCCATAGAATTTAATCCAGTTGTTCACATCTGGAAAGTAGAAACAGAGCTGTCTGATTTTTTTTCTTTTTTTTCCTAGTGGGGGGAATAAGTAGGGGAGGAAAGGTAAAGAAAAAGATAAAGATTTGAATTTTAGTTACTTCTACTGCTTGCTGAACTAGTGTTAGTGGTTTGTAGAAATTTAACCTACACGGAAAGAGAGGCCCAGTTTTATTCTTCAGACAATCAAAGTTTAACCCTGGGAAAACAATTTTAAGATCGTTTTACCTGCTCAGCTATGGAAGCACCCATGCAGAAAACAAAAGAAAAGGTAGCAGAAGATTTAGAGGCCAGACACCCTTTATGAGCAATCAGTCCTGTTGTCCCCCCACGCACCCCAGACCCGCACAGCAGTGTCCCCTCAGTGGAGAATATCCCTTTTCACGACAAAGGTGTCACAGCCTTTCCAAGCCCCCTCTCCGCCATTTCCTGGGGCCGAGGTAATGGTTGCTGCAGAGTTTATTTGATTGGGCTCAGTGCAGCGCTTTATCCCTCACATCGGCGTGCCTCAGTACTGCAGAGCAACTGATGATCCTGCTATCAGGAGCTGCTATCTAATCCAGGAGGCAAGCTGCCTTTCAACCATAAAAGACAACAGGAAAGTTGACACCCAATTTGCCTGCCGAGGCACAGTGAAATGCAATGAAGATGAAAGATAGATACTGTTTAATAAATAAATCTTGGGGTTTCTTAAGTGGTTGAAATAACTTTACTGTACAAAAATCTCCATAGCAAGGCACAATTATATGGCTGCCAGAGGAAAAAGAAAATACCCTCACATTAAAATATGCCTTCATCCAGATTAAATACAACTTTTTGAGGTTACTAGGAGTTTCTGTTAAAATAAAATGACTCTGTCAAAAGTGTAACAAACATCTGCTTAGAAACTTTTGTTGGTGGGAATAGGCTTTACAGGGGCTCAGCCCCTTGGTGGCTGCACTCCAGCCAGTTAGCTCCTTCCAGCTTACTCAGGATGGATTCAGACAGGTAGCAGAATAAAAGCTTTGGGATTTGTGCTTTGTTTTTTGATTTTTTTAAAATTAATTTGTTGGTATTATTTGAAATAATTTATTTGTTTAGCACGGATTTTTCCACCCTCTTCTCCCAGCCCTGCACAATTCCCCCCCGGGGAGGGGGGGGAGGGAATTTTTTGCAGTGGGAGCCAATGAGCTTGACAGCAAGACCACATATTTTACAATCTAGATGCTTTCATTATCCTAATTTGAATGTAAGACTTGTGATTGCGTTGCTGATTGTCAGTGTGTTAACAGTACAGGACACCATCACAGGCTTCTCCAAGTATTACAAAAAGCAGAACCAAGAGAGAAAGAAATGATTTATAAACTAGAAATCTCATAGGGTTGATGTTTATTGGCTCTATCTACAAGCTGATGCAACCTATAAATCTACAGTGTTGATGAAAGTTTATTTATTAATGTGTAGTCAGTGAAATTAGTAATGTTCTGAGCAGTAGTTTTCTTACTGAGGCAGTAAGAAAATTAGATGCTTTCACTGGCAAACAACCTGGAGTACTAGGGGGTTATACAATGAGATCTAGGAAATTTAACAATTTGTTGGTAGTATAGAAGTGTTGGAGGTAATCTGGGAAAATGAAATTCAACAAAAAGATTTCTAGTGAAAGAAAAATTTCTGATCCAACGTAAAGCTTAACGACCTGAACTTTGACAATGATAAGAAAAGACAGTATTTATGTGGCTGCACCAATGAGGTGATATTCATTCCTGTATAATTAGATGTGATAATATCCACGTGCATATATTTGGTTCTGACCACCACAAAAGCAGAAGAATGATGAAGAAATACCTTAAGAAGTAAAGAGAATGGTCAAACATAAGGGTATTTCTAGGTATGGCTGGGTGGCAGATAAGGAAAAATCAGTACAGCTGCATGAAGAATCACACAGCAGAAGAGATCATATATTCTATAATATCATAGAACTTTTCATCATCAAGTTGTCCTAATCCTCTGAAAATGAGTGAGTTGTGTTATTTCTTAGCAATAATAAAGTGGCATAGTTTCACTAAAGCAGTGAAAATAAACTGTGGGGAAAAAATGTAATATTTTCAGAAGTTATAGTAAATGAATAAATGAAGTAACTGCAAGTGTCTTTGAAACTATGGTATGTGCATTAACTAAACTTATCTTTTATATATATAATTGCATATTTTGGCAATTTATTCATTGTGATAATTTCACAAGTCAATCTTCTCTGCTTTGCAGTTTTGTGGTAAGATTGCTCGATATGTTTTTGTCTATATAACAAGATCTAACCCAAAAGTCCTCTACAATTTTATCTTGAAGGTATACTAAAGTTAGGTATTATGAAATATAACAGTTAGAAGTTGTCCGACGTGTCATAATGGTTGTTTCTAACCCTTTCTATGAGATAGTTATACATTTATTTAATTAATTCCTGATATTTTATCATCTGAATCTTTCCAAGACTTCTCTCATACTCATTCACTCATTCTGAAGATTAGAAAACTTATGGAAAACTTGGATTTATTCTTACAAAAAAAAAATACTATATAAAAACCATTTTAGAGGGCCAGATACCTTGCTCATATGCTGATTGTACCCGAGCTATAAATAAGGAACTATGCAGTTTCACTGTTTATTCCAGAACAATAAATATGAGATCCAAAACTTATTGGTATAAAGGGTGAATAGAAGCAACTTTAGAAAGAAGGAGTTAAAGTAAATGGGAGGAAATTAAAAGCCAAAGATACTAATATTTTTTCTATTAATGTATTTTTGTTCTCTTGGTGATGAAAAAGCTGTCACTAAATTTCATATCAAGTAGTGTGTTCCACACATTAACGTTGTCAGATATTAATATTCAGTCTATTTGGACAAGAAAATCTCAGAAGTGATATTTCTACCCTGGCATTTCAAAATCATGTAAGGTTTTTGTTGATGTTTTTTTCTGGCAGTGTTCACTTTTTCCAGTAAGCTGTACATCAAAAGTACTGTAGCTGCATAAACATGAGAAATATAAAGAAAATAGTTGAATTTCCTTTAAAATGTATCAATAAAAAGTGGGTTACAGGATCTGTTTGAATATGTCTTAGTGCGTAATACTGGGAGCATGAATTAATTTGAGAGCACAAAATTTCTCAAGTGTACCACCTGTTATTTTTAGATTGCACCTTTATTAATGAGAAATTTGCTGAGTAAAGAGCTTAATAACACAGTCAAATGGGACTCCCATTCATGTACCAGTGGTATAAATAGAAGTTTTGGTTTTGGGGGGTTGGTTTTTTTCTTTTTTTTTCTCTGAATTGATCAGCTCTTGTTTGAAGTACGCACAGTAACTATAAAAATACAGCTGTTGTCATAGGTATCTCTGAAACATCAGACGATCTTATTCAGATATGAATAAATTTCTGATATTGAAGGTGGAAATATTTCCTCTAAAGCCAAGTTTGTGAATAGCTATTGTATCCTTAGAGGTCTGAATACTTCAAACTTGGAAGGAAATTAAAGACATTATCAGAATCTGAAGTTTTGGTTTATCACTACTTCTTCATAACAGTAAATTCAGATTTAGTAAAATCGCTTTGCTTAATAATAGCATGGAAAATATCTTTGTCACATCTGAGGCTTTGGGATAGGAGTGAGCTGTGCTGCTGGTTGCAAAAGCTGTGCATTTGCTTTGTGTTCCTTTGGAACACAAGCAACAAAACATTAACATAGTGTCTGTGATGTGATAAGAATAATAAGCAATTCTCCTTATTTCAGGTAGTTCTATGTTATTACTGCCTACCAAATAGAAAAGGTCATTGCAATTTCATTGGTATGGAGCCAGTCAGTGAAATTCAATTGTTTGGGAAAGCATTTTGCTCTGCATTTGGTTTTGCTCAAAAATAATTGGGAACAACCAATTCTAAAGGGAAAGGGCCTGTGTTCTTTTATCCAGGATTCTCCATAATTTTATTTCAGTAAAGGAGTGAGTTAATGAGTGTTTTATGCGATCCACAGATGTGAAGTCAAAAATGAAACTCTAATCTAAAGCCTATAAAAGCACACACTGGAAGTTCAGTCTTTCAGACAAAAACTGTTATCAATGGAATGAAGAAAACTGAAATTACTGTCGCTAGCACTATGACAGCTTTTTGCCCTTTGCAGGATTTCTAAAATATGTACAATAAGGCAAACACTTGTACAACATTTTCTGTATGAAACTCTAACAGCACCTTAAAACACATGCATGACTCACACTGACCTTTTAATTTCACACGCATATTGTAACCATGACTTAGATGAGCAAACTCTGATATAGAGAGGGGGTTTGAGAATAGTGGTGGAAATGGCCAGACAGGCAGGGGTTTTGAACTGTCAGTGGCACTTGTGTCTTTCTGTCACTTTACAAGGAGGATTGATTTTGATTTTGCAGATTTTCGTGCAGAAGGGTTAGTGACAATGCTCTACTTAAACTTGAAGAAGACTGCATTGTTAATCCAAACAGTTAAACCCAATGTGTCACAGTCCTCCCATAATGATCTGACTTGCTTAAAGATCAGAAAAGATTTGCTATAGAAATATTTTAGTCTCTTTATTGTCCCCGCCCCCCCCCCCTTTTTTTTTTCTGGTTTCGTGGCTTCTGGATTTTTCTCTTTAACTATGGGGTCTAGGATTGGTGAGGGTTGGGGTGTGGTCATTTTTGCAGTTTTTTTTTTAATTTATTTAATAAAATCTCAGATTCTGCCATGATTACATACTTCCTGAAGCTGTCTGTTTGAAAAATACTAACCACTATTGCGACATGGCAATTCTGGCAGAAGGAGGAACCCCCCAGCTGTGAGGACCCTGCAGCCAGAGGAGGTGCTGAGCGCTACCTAGAGCTCTTCTCTGGCTGGGAATGAAAGTGCTCCTCCAGCACAGAAACTGGGGGAATATTCCTCCTAATAAACGGAAGGAGTTGCAGGAAACAAAATGACATCTGAATCTTTTTGGTAGCACTGTTGCACATGTAACAGTTGACAGGCCTCCAAAAAGTGAAGCAAATGTTTCAGAAGTCTCACTGTACATGTTATCTCCTTCTGTTTGGATGGAAGATGGACTAACTGAAATGAGCTCTTCCAGCTTACAGTTGTCCCATGACTAGATAAATAACAATAATAAAATTAAAAGCAGTGCTGCCCGGGGGACAGTAAGTCTCTCAAGATTACTAGTTTGTATTTTTACTGCGTCAGCAAGGATGTAGATTTGTAAATATCCCAGACTACCCAAAAGAGCAATAAGTTATTCATCTTTTGTTGTTTTCTTACGTAATATACTTCCTTATTTTCAGTAGAGAAGGAAATATAATGCTGAGAACCAGTGCTAGAAGTTGCCTACTCAGAGTCTTTCTCATAAATATGAGTGAGTCAGAAGTTGCCAACTTGTTCAGGAAAAGCTATGTAACACCACCACACAGAGATGAAAGAAATGTATTTTCTTAAGGACGCCTTGTACTACCAGAGTTTTAAAGCCTGATTAATTATAAAGGTCAGAAGTTAGTGTTTGTTTTCAGGATAAAAACTCTGCTTTGGGAAAAACTTGAGTCATTTACTGTAGACAGTGAAGGCTTGGATTACATTAATTTATAGTTTGTATTCTGCCATATATTGCTGTGAAAAATGCTTCCCGAGCGCCATTATATTGAAATGATAGTGTTACAGGAAAGCACGGGTAACGAAGTCTGTGCTAAAGGATGTAGATATCATTCTGACCTCATTAAAGTCAAAAGAGTTTTTACTGTTGACCTCAGTGAAGTTACGATTTGGACCCCCCCATCTCTACTAGACAGCTGCCAGTCTCAAACTGACAGATTGGGCTGGGGTTTCCAGTAAAATCTTTCTCAATTTCTAGCTAAATTCCTACTTTATGTGACTTATTTCTACCATGGTGTCAGCTGTAGTATCCAGGAAGCTTTTCAGCTGACTGGCTGCTGAAATGCTTATGTTGTGCCTACAGCCTCTGTGGGCTCAGTTTAGTTGCCCAGACTTCCCTGTTTAGTGCTGTTTGGACCACTCTGATGTATCGGAAGTACTTGCGCAAGTAAAAGAAGTTCTGGGAAAATGCAAGAATATATGTGAATTTAGTTCAATGAACCCTCAGTTAGAGATAGTGGCTAATGTACAAGGATATTAGAACACTATCCCACAAAAATATACAATTTCAGTAAAACGTTTGTGTTTTATTCTGCCTTTTATAGTTTAGAGTCTTTCAAATATTTGTTTTGAAAGTACATTTTTCTTTTAAAAGGAAGACAAATTATAACTAAAAAAAGGTATTTAAAGTCTATGCATAATATTGAGTTCATGGAAGACAATTTCTGTTTTTTAATTTTTTAAAAATGAACTTAAAAAAATATTGACTTGGTTTCAGCCTGACCGCATTGCCCACACAGTATTCTTAAGTTCAGGGTCTGAATTAATATAAATCCACCATTTGCTCAGCCTTTGACTCATGGCAATTACTACTATCCCAGACAAATACTATCACAAAGAGATTTCTTTTGGGGTAATTCTCTTTGACCTTCTTCCAGTCTGAAGGAGTGATGGGATTTAAAACACACTGTTTTCCTTTGCATTTTGTCAAGTTTGAAGACAGTAGTTTGAGCCAGAACATTGCCCTGTAGCCTTGTCGGACCTCTGACTCCTCCCCAGCAGTACATTAGTAACCTGGGCTTCTGGCAAAGGGCTGTGGATTTCAGGGGGTGCTGGGTAGCTGAAAGTTGAAAACAAATCCTCCAGTGATATCGAAGCTCTCATCTCGAATTTCTTTAGCTCCTACTCAGCTCTGAGAGCTTGGGCTTTAACTAGGAGGGATGACTCCTGATGTCAGAAAGTGAACGGCATGCCGGAATCGGTCTGCGGTGGATAATGACATTTCTTCTCATTTTATGGCCTTGGTGTGAAGTTCTGATGCCATTTAGTAATAATTTTGCCATCAACTGAACAGATTCAAGATTTGTTCTTATTTTTCCTCTTGAAACTGGAGCTATGTCAGCTTATCTATATTGCTGTTTTAGAAACTTTTGTCAGCCTTTTGCCAAGATAAATAGTTCTCTTAGCAACATAAATTGAAAAGATTTCATCTCATTCTGAGTCTAAATGATCTACCGATCTGTTTATCTAATAAGCCCACTTTCTTTCTAATCTATTACATTGACATCTGAATTGAGTCAATAAATTAAATAAACTGTCCTCTAACACTTTGGTATTCTTCTTAAACTTCCCTCTCTCTGTTTCTTGCCTAAAAAAGATGTTTCAGCAGTGGAGTTTGAAATGATCCCAGACTGGCTTGTATTATTTTTTGATACAAGCTACAGATTTCTAACCTGTGGCCCATTTTAAGCAAATTATCTCTTTAGGAAATATCTCTGAAAAATCAAGTTACATTTTGATCAATGTTTTCAACTAGCGATGCTATTTTGTAGAAGTGCCAGCACTATTAAATATTATAACCAGAGTTTTATATTTAAAATCATTCTTCTTATCTCATTGATTTTATTTGCAAGAATCAGAAATACAGAGCTGAATTAAATCTTTTGTGGAGAGGCAAAGTTATAAAACAACAAAATGGAAAGAAATACAGTTTACAGTAAAAACATTCAGTTTTCTCAGTGTAGTTTTACCACATATTATTTACACTTTGTCAGGCTTTTAACTGATGTATGTCACTGTCCAATAGTTACAATCATTCTTCTTGTCTCTTTCTTATTGTGTGTTTTATTTTGATGTGTTAGGTTAGACATGTTAGATTTCTCCTTTCTGCCTTCTTTGCTGTTCTCCGTGTTAGAGGGGATGTCCCCCTACAAGTTACTCACATAAGTAATCACAATTTAATCCTTCTGAATTGCTAGTATCCCCTTATGTTAAAAAGTCTTCTGAATCTGTGAGGTTTACTGTGATTTTATTTTTCTGAGGAAGCAAATTATCTCCACAAAAAATGATAGTTCTCTGATTATGATATGGTGTAAATATCACTGTAATTCACCTAGCATCTGTAATACACTCTTGCATCATCCTCAGCCAAATCGTTTTTTTTGGAAGACCTAGCATATCTTTTTTCTGCTTTCAAAAAGAAAAGGTAAGGGCTTTGCATTCTTTTTTTTTCCCCAGTTTTCTGTGACTCCTCTGTACGAATCTGTCTATCCTGCCTTCTAATCCCTCAGAAAAGGGGGAAACAATCCGCTGAGGTAGTGGTAGTAACTTCAAAGACTAACTCCCTAGCACATTTTAACTGACAAAACAATACTTTCTTTATTCCTGCTTGAAAGAGTTCAATCACAGCCTGGATACTCGCGGCTGTATTTACTATTGTTAGCGTGCCAGTATCTATTTTTTCCATATAAAAGGGAATGATGGCATTCACATGTAGGATTAATGTTAGTAAGAAATCACATGAAGGAGGCCATGGAACTGAAAAGTGTTCTGAGTATATTTCCAAAGTCCTGGGTTTTTTTTTTTCTGTTTTCCCTTTGGATATGAGTGAATTTCTCAGCTAGATTGTAACTAGGTCAATGAGTAGATAATTTATTCACATGACTACAAGTAGTTTTTAGAGTGGTTGATTTCACTGTTTTCTTCTTGTTTGTCAGTATATGTATTTAATGATATTGTGGTATGTTTAGCTAATTTCCATTGCCTACGGGATATGGTATAGTTAACTACCATGTGTATAGAAAACAGAGAGCAGGTCTTGCAAGGTGCTGTATGGTGTAAATTTTCCTTGACACCAGTAAAGCTCAGCACTTTGGTTGCCTCCCAGAACCGTAATGGAAGATATGAAAATATTTTATTGCTCCATTTTAATATTTATAGTTTTGCTTTTCATGCGATGGGATTTGAAACCACACTACAAAGAGACAATGAAATGTGAAACTTCCAAGAGTTTGGTTTTCATATTGAAGGCATCATGGTGTTCCTGTTGAGAAACGTGGTAATGTGCTGCAATTAGTATCTGGGCTGCAGAGAAGAAACAGAGTTATTTTTCTGAATACAGAATACTCGTAAAAAATATACAGTCCAAGGAGTTTTTATTGGTTGGCAGCCACAGAACTTCGTTTTGCCTGGATCAGAACTCTGTTGACTTTCTGGTATTTTTTCTTAATACTCTCTAACTGTTCAGTTTAATCTAATTTTGATGTTAAATATTCCTTTGTTTAAATAGTATTTAGTTTTAAGAAAAATATTTTAAAGGGTATAATTGCACCCTCAGGTTTACATTAACATCCTGTGAAATCAGATACATGTTAAATTAGTACTGATCAGAAATTAACTACTACCATGAGGCCTCTGTGTTTCATCTTGCGTAGCTAACCTGCAAAAAAGGTGAAACTTGGGGAAATAGCTAACTTTCACCTCCTCTTAACAGCACAGAATTTTTTAATACTTGCAGCAAACCTGATACCATTTCAATGAAAAGAAAATCAAAAGGAACATTGTGTTTACTGTAATTAATAGCAGAATGAAATAATCTCCTGTTGAAAAGCTACATGTGAAAGCAAAAAGCCTGCATGCTCAGAAGTACTGAATCTAGTACCCTCCTGCCCACCCGGAGGGATTTCTTCCTGGAATCTCAGTGCACCTTATGACAGGAATTTGAAGACTGAGATATCATATGAAGAATCAGGCTCTAGTTTTTTGTCTGGTCACTTTATTCTGAGGCCACATAAGTCGTCAATTAGTTTATTTGCTACTGGCTATATATTCACAGCATATCCTCTGCAGCAACTGCCAAACCTTCCTTCTCCCTCTCCCCTTCCTCCCATCCCCTAAACTAAATAATGCTCTTCCAGGAAGTTAGAAAACATTTTTTGAGTTTTTGGAGGAGAATTTTGGAGCCAAATGGGAAATATTTGAACTACTTTGGTTTTGTCACAGAGATGTTTCATTTTTTTTCCTGAAATCACAAGGGAACTTAGGTGCCATTCGCAAGGTAAGACGTAAGATACGTTTATCTCCTGTAACTTGTTAGGCAGTATATAGCCCAGAGTAGATATCTGAATACAACTGTGTGAGGAAAGCGTTCCAATTTCCAGATTTTAGAGTAATACAACACTGCTGTTTCTTCTATTAGTATTCCACCACTATTCAGTGATTTAGAATTTGATTTTTATTTTCTAAGAATGTGTCTTACCTTCCAAATTACTATTCTAACTGCTTTAATTCAAACTTGAATTAATGACGAACGCTGTACGATTTCCATAGGTGATGTTGTTAGATAAAGAAGTTTTATCCTGCCCCTCATCCTCTCCCAAAAATCTTTGGAAGGTGAATCATGCTAATGTGTTTTCTTGTATATTCATAACAAAACAGAAAGAATGATCATCCAAGCCTGGATCTGTTTAGTAAATAGAATCATTATTTCCCTTTCTGTGCCCTCAGAAAAGAACTATATTAAAAAAAAAAAAAAAAAAGTAGGCTGAGAGGCTCATTTTGCATTCTTACACATGTGCAATTTCCATTGGAAACCATAATAATTTTTCATGTAATGGGGTTTAAAAACAAAATTAAAACCATTCAAAAGTAATTTCTCTATAGAAAGCTGTTAAGTCCTCTACTTTTCCCACAACGTATAAGAAAATTCTTTGTAATTTTATATGAAATAAGTCCTTTCAAACAAAGCTGTATTGTTTTTGATGTCATGTAAATTACATTATAATATGTTTTTAATTGGAGAAAGAAAGGTAATGGCAGACTTACTGTGTTATGCAAACCAGACCTTTTAAACATGCAGAATAATTTATAGTAACTTGAACTTTTAGAAGTGTAAAAGGATCCCTTGCTTTTTATTTGAGCTTATTGAGGAGGTTAACATTTGTAAAGCCTGTTATAGTGGACTAAACGCTCCTCTGGAACGAAGAATTTTTTCCCTCATTTTTGGCCTCTCTTGTTTCATTAACTGGTCTCAGGCCTTGAAGCTGCATCTTTAACTCATATTAACACTTCTACATAGGAACTCAATACGCTTCACAAACAATAATTGATTTAGCCCTGCAATATTTCAATGAGGAATGCAGCTGATGAGTAGGAATCGTGTTCAAGGAGACCTGGCATAATCACTGGACAACTGTGTGTGATCCTCTGGTATATGATGTAGGTCTCTCAAATCCCAGCCCTGTTCCTTAGCCACAGATTATGGATCGGATAAGAAGATGGTAGGTATTAGGATGTGTTTACAGTGTGAGAATCCAGTAGGATGTAGAAGGTTGTAAGTTAGAGTAGTGCAATTTCTATAGTTTTGTAGGAGTGTCTTCAACCCTTTGGACACACGATACTATAATAGTAGAAATTTTCATTGTGACTAATATTTATATTTTGTTCTGTGTTCTAATTTTCAACTTCATATCAGTCTCTGGACAAAGGCAGGTTTCTGCCTGACTACTTCATCTGAGAAACATAAGCAGGTACTTAATTCTTGCACTAACGCAGACATATGGAATGGTATTTGTATTAAATGTTTTGAAGATAAAGATCACTGCAAGTGCATTTTTCTATCCCTACCTGATTTGCTCAGTGGAATATTCCACAGAGACTAAAATTTTCTACATTGCTCTTATAAAGTAATTTCTTGCTGTTTTAAAATAACACTGCTCTTGGTTTAAGTATTACTGACTCAAACAAACTGATGAAAATGAATTTGTCGTGGATACTCTGTTGCTAAATGGGCTAAGCTCTTTGTGAGTTCAAAGGCTAAACTATTGCCAGAATGAAATTTAAACTTGTCTCTGTTAAACATCTGTGCTCTCAGAGTTACCAGTGATGTGTCCCTTTGACCTGCTTCATTTGAACTTTGCTGGAAACGAATTTTCAAACTACTAAATCTAACTTCAGGGTGTGAATCACTGCTGGGTGATGATAGGTAATTGGATGGTGAACTCACAAGGGGCATGAGAGTACCGGAGCTCCTATGTTCTCAAAGGAAAGAAACCAAAAAATTGTAAATGCAAGTTGGGAATGGGTGAGGGTGGAGTTTCTCTTTATTATAAAGAAAGCAGATTTTGCAGTGTGTTTGCTTTATGTCAGTTAATTTTTATATAAACAGGTCAGGTACTTTTACATATCATGTAGTTACGTAAGTGATGATAACAGAGAAACACACTGGGGCAGGTGCAACATTCTTATTTGTAGCATGGAAATAAACCTATTTGAGCAGAAATTTTGAGCAGAATAAGCAGGAACTTACTCTGCTATTGCAGGACTTGTAACATTCAAGAAGTGTTAGGACTTCTGGATGGCTACACCTTGCCCAAAGGCTGCTTGACAGCTCATCAGTTCTTGTGTACCCAGTGGCTAAAAGAGATCCTACCTTGACCAGCAGAGTGGGGAACAGACGATGTGATGTACATAGCCTCACCTTGCAAAAAGGGGCTCTACTAGTTCTACTATCTTTATTTCTATGTGAGAGAGGCAGGATTTGCCTCCGTGTGTTTATGAAATCTGCTTGTAAAGTCATTCCTGCTAGAACTATCCAGTTCTACTAATGAAATTGGTTTCACCTATATTTTCTGAAACTTGGAAAACCACATCAGCTTTGGGTTTTCCAGTGTTATAGTTACTGTGTCAAATTCTCCTCTTGGTAACACTCCTACTGACCTGATGGGTTTGCTGGTGTTTGAAACATATGTGCTATCTGCTATACGTTTGCAATCTTGTTTCCATCTGCAATGGCTTGTGTTAATTATTTTGTCCCTGATACGATACAACAGTCTTCTTCTGGGAATGTTTTATCAGTATGTTTCTGTGTAGATGTAAGTTCTTAAGTAAAGTGTATATTGCTCCACAGGGAGAAAGATGGGTGAGAAGCGGGTGAGGTTTATTGTTGCAGTGAACTATACTAATGGGGATTCAAAACATAGCGGAAAAGGACACTTTGGGATTCATTTAACAACATTCATAACCTTGGCACTGATCCCAGTGTATCGGTGTTGAACTGAATAAAACAAATATTGGATTGCTGAATGAAGCTTTCTGAAGTGTCTTGCATGTGTTTCTGCTTTACATGGTAAATATTTGTGGATCTGTTTTTAGTTAATATTATTGACACAGATTAGGTGAGGAAAAGAGACCCAAACTCAAAAAAACATTCAGAAGCTTGCTTAAACTATTAGTTTATCCCTTCTAATGCTCTGTGGTACTACTTCAGTATGTATTTATTTCTGTAGAAATACCAGAGTGTCTGATGTGTTTTTCCTAACCGTAGCACATTTAATAGCACTTCTGAGAGAAAAGCTTACTGTACGACTGATATCATATTTTACTGAAGACACAATGAAAAACACAAGGAAAAAAAAAGTAACAAAATCCTTAATGTATCTTTGAATCTTATTTTTTTAATGATGTATTGCATGATTAGAAGAACAGGAGGATGTGCAACAATTTTCCGTCTCCTAATTAAAAAAAATCTAAATAACGTTGTGTTGANGCAGGTTTTCCCATTATGGAAGCCCATCTGTACAGCTTTTCAGCCAGTAACTGTGTGTTCTTTTCTAACTGAAACAAAATGGCTTCAGCAGCGTCTCACTTTCTGTTACCTTCACCCACACACAAGCACACTGGGCTGTGATAGCACTGGGCAGTTTTTCGGATGTTTCTCCATAATTACTTGCGCCTGTTTTCTTTCTTGTGTTTGCCTCTGTGAGAATGGCTTACAACTATGTTTCTAGGAACAATGCTCTGTAGAAAAGACCCCAAAATAATGTAAATGTTATGTTACTAATTTATTAGCTGCTATTGTGAGTTTGGAGGTAGACTTTTATTAGGAGCACTTGTGCAAATAGTCATGGTTCATAATATGAAGCCTGAAACATGGCGTCGCTACAGCCCCTAAACCTAAGCGGCACTAGTCAGCCTGTCATTGCAGACCATCCTTGACAGGTCCAACAGCAAGTGGCTTTTAAAGTTTTCTGATGGTAGACAGTAAGTAGGCTAATAAAAGCACTCACTTTAGCCCATGTTGAAGTTGTACGCTATGTTGCCAGGACAGAAAAGCAAAGACAGCAAAAAAATTTCCTCAACTGTTAAGCAAAGACCAACATTTAGCATGCCCTGCCCCACTTTCCTCAGCAGTCCCTGTGCAGCTGTGAAATCAGCACTGCTGGAGCGGTAGTCCCACCTGGACACCGGTGCCAGTAAAGAGTTCACAGGGAGATTTGCAAAAGATAGAAGTAGACATCCCTTCTCTGTCTCTGGCTTTCTCTGCAGCAGCTGTTGTTGATAAAACGCTGCTGTGTTCACGGAGGTCGAGCAAGCGTTACCATCCAAGGTGATGGCTGGACATCTCTCTGGAGGGATGTACACAAGAACAGTGTTGAAACATGACCCCTCAATTACTATATCCCCTGTCTGAGAGTCTAAAAAGAATCCCTTTTCAATCTTCTGTGTTGTGAAACATGCAGTCAATACATGAGCCAGCCAGTGAGCTGCCAGACTACGTTTCTCTTCAATCGTTTCCTTGTAAATATAAAAAGAAAATCACAAACCATCTAATCTTGTGTCTTAAGTGGAAAGACTGTTCCTTTTCCATTGGTCTATCAGCTGAAAATATGCAGCAAAATATATAATATATAGAAATCATAACAGCCTAAACACTCTTCTCTCTCTACCAAGAACATTGAGGCAAGTATATGGTAGAGAGAACTCAGAAGGTACTCAGATAAGAGTAAATATTGAATAGTAACCATATTTCCATCCTCTGCCTTGCTAAAGCTGCTAATAAGAAATACCTGGTAAACTTCCATCCTGTTACATTCAGACTTCTTTGCTCTATATCTATATTTGATAAAATATGATGTTCTGAGGTTTCCAATCTAGAAACCAAGTGTCCTGGGAGACATGCTTTTTTCTGGAACAACACAAGCAATAAATCACAGGAAAGCATGCCTCTGGAGTAGAAAAAGATAAAGCTTATGAGGAGAAACAAATGTGGCAGGCATATGTAGCTATCTATACACATTCACAGAACTTAACCTCGTCAAACTTCAGTGTCCTTAGTGGAAAACTTGCTGAAATGAAAGCTAAATTTAAAGTTCAGTTGGATGTGTGTGATATTACACCTTTAAAAGATGAATATTTACTGTTTCATAAGTTGATTAGTCTTTTAATGGCATTTGTGCATTCAGCATCAGATAGGGCATACTAACGTTTCCTAGCCCTACTCAGGCTGTTATTATTGGCATATTCTTCCACCAGTACATAATAATTTTGGCAATCAGGGTGTGGCCAATAGTGATTCTGGCCAATGGGTGTAGCTGCAAGAGTATGTAGAAAAAGTTCATGAGCTAGCTAAAGTCCTGTCAGAATTTCCATTACACATTATTTTCTGGTAGGGTTTTAAATATTGGTCTTTAATAGTTCCTTTTGGGCTGAAACCTGTCATGCATGAGTCTTGAGTTGTTTTCAGTTAAACCCCAGTAATTTAGGATCTGAAATACCATCTTGCATGATTCAAGTTGTGTTTGCACCTATACAGTCTGAATTCTTTTTCTTATAGGTACAGGTTTTGGTTTTGATTTGAAATTTGATTGAAACCCACTCCAACTGGCAGAGGGAGTAATAATGACTTTCCTATTCTGTTTTTTTTTTTCTTCTTCTTTAAAACCCACCCCAAAACCACCCACAGTAATTGTAAGATCAAATTTGAAACCCCAGTAAATGCAGTTTCCAAGTGATTAGTGTATGAGGATGCCATCCATGGAAAGATATTAGTCAAATGGAAGAGTTATGTGAGGAACAGTTTTCTTATTGAGGTATCTTCCCTCATAAGGGGCAACAGCAATCAGCAAAAATCAGTATCCTTCTGTATGACAAGTAAGGAATATATCCTTTCCTTCCCTTGACCCTGTAGTCCCGCAGCAGCAGTGGAGGTCCTTACATGTACCTCAGCTGGGCCTAAACTGAGCAGTAGGCTTCAGCAGGCTGACCAGAACAGCAAGAGCTCAAGGTTGTGTTTGGGGCGTATATCTTCAGGGCCTGCTGAGCCCTACAAAGAGCGGCAAGGCTGTGGAAGAGCCCGGGGAAGTCCCTGAAAG
The DNA here is from genome assembly GCA_013398815.1 of Ibidorhyncha struthersii. Lineage (NCBI taxonomy): Eukaryota > Metazoa > Chordata > Aves > Charadriiformes > Charadriidae > Ibidorhyncha > Ibidorhyncha struthersii. The sequence continues at coordinate 25,006 of VZSZ01003446.1, forward strand.
CCCCGTTTTACTAGCACAGGATCCAGACTATGTGGCTGTGATGCTTCTGGCCATCAGCTTTCTTGTGGCTTGTTTCTGAGGAGTGGGGTGGCAGGAAGGTGGCTTTCTACCCATGGAAAAATGTATCTTCTGTTTCAGTGGTGAAATACCCAGAGACCCCTGGCTTTCAGACTCTGATGTTGGCATGTAGACCTCTAGCCCCAACACAAAGGATCATGGGTGATGAGAAGCTGCATCTCTACCACAGGACCTCTTGGAAATTTTGAGCTGTACCCCACTACTGGCTTATATCCCTTGCCCTTTGTGCCCCGTATGGGGCTTTCAGTTTTAGACTTGCACTGGCATTGTTCAAGTAGCCTGTGTGTGCCAGCTCTGCTGATGTCTTCTCATTTTGGCACTTGGAAATTCTCCTAGAAGGAAGCCTACAGATGCAGGCATGGCCTTAGTACTGGGAGCCTGTTGAGCAGGATCCTGGTCTCTGGCGGTCATAGCATGCGGTGCATACAGGGAGAGGGAGCCTGGTGGATGTGTCTTTTGGTTGCATGCTGCTGCACTGAGACGTGAAGTCAGGTCGTGAAAGGGCATAGCACACTACAGGACACACTGGCATATTAAGTCTGGGCAGGCTGGGAAAAAAATTGCAGCAGGTTGTGTTGACGGTTTCTATACATTTAGGACACCAGCACTTACTGTCTTCTGGTTAACATCTGCATTTTGTTAACATGATACCTCTGTATTTCACCTTAAAGTAGTGTCTAGATGAAAAGTAATGGATATGTCTTGGGTGGCTGTGGGAGAAGGGCATGGGATACTCTGCTATGACAATGTAGAGGCAGCTGAAAGCTACTAGAGCAGGTGGCAGCTGAACAGTGGTTTCCAGGTCAGCACTTGCTGGTTCATTTTTGCATCAGATGCTTAGGAAAAATTCATAGTTATTAAACCTGTGAACTAAATTTCACCAGGCAATTTGTCTTAAACTGGAACAAATACCGCAGCAGTCAGTTTGACGCTAAGCATTTGGGCCCACAGCATAGCACAACAATCTAGCCGTGTCAGTGGGGCAGCCAGAGATAACTAGCCTGCATGAAAAACATACGTGCCAGGCAGGAACACCAGGATACGCTGCTGGTACCAGAACAGCTGAGATAGTCTCCCATAACAGTGCACTGTGCAGTGTGGATATACTCAAAGTGTCTAGGCCAGGGCAGGCATTCCCACTTCCAACATTTAATAAACTAGGCCCTCTATGTTTTGACCAAGTGCAGGAGTGTTTAAAATGCTATGGGTCTTTGTTTTTTTTTTGAAATATTTAAACTTATAAAGGATGCTCATTGAAGGCAGGTATTGCTGTCATCACTACAGACGCAGTTCTCATCACTGCAGCACTGAACAGTTCTCTCAGGACTAGTATCTGGATGCTTTGTCCTCACCTCTCTAAGCAGGGAGGCAACGGCATTCAAAGCCCCTCATTCTCATCTTAGTGTCTTTAGACTCTTTGCCACCACTTTTTTAACAACATCACATATAAAACAAATAGCCTTTGTGACAATTCTCCAATTTGCATATTTCCAAGCTTAGATCACACTGGGAGCTAACCTTGTACTTCAGAATCCAATCCATTTTAAATGTATTTCACAGTCTTATTTTTCTTGATCAGAAGCACCTCGCTGCTGCTCGAGGCATTTATACATTATTCATAAAAACACATACAAAAATTATATTGGATCAATATTCACAAACCAGCAAGGTTTCGAATAACATGTAGGCATTTAGCTCTAAGCTATTAGAGTCTGTTCCAGTTTTGAAAGAACTATTACTTTTAAATCCTCATAAATCTGCGGGAAATGATAATATTGATCCTTTTATTTTTGTCTTGCTACACATTCAATTTGTATCCCACAGAGTGCACTATGTAACTTTTCCTGAAGAAAAAAGCGACGGGACCATCTATACAGAAAACAGCTATGATATATTGCACATATAAATAACTTTATAGTTGGACAGTGATTAAAAATAAAATGTGTATTGAATTAATCTCATATTTCTGTGTTCCTACACATTGTCAAGAATCCCTGAATAATGTGCTTATCAAGAATTGACAGAGTATTGTGCAAACATTGACTTTTTACTGCAGCTTCAATCTGGATTTATGCCAAAAAAACCTCTGTTATATTGTTATTTTGAGTAACAAGAGGCATTTATAACGCATTGAAGCATGAACAAATTTTGGAGGCAACTTTTATATCTCTCTGAGGTCTTTAGCATGCTGAGACCCTGCAGTTGAAGTTTTCCAGGCCCAAGGATTTCTACAATAGTTAGATTTCAGATTTTTTTACACATGAATTAGGGATTTTTCACTGTATGAAGACATATTTTAGGCACTCCCAGTCATTTTGAGAATTGTCTAGGATTCTAGACTGGTTCAAACCCAGAATCACAGTTTCCTGGAAAACTAAAAATTGTACACACATGCACATAAGATCCTTCTAAAGCAAAACTGTGGAATGAATTGGTGAAATTTCAGGTGGAGCAGAAGGTCCAAAATTTTCCTTTGAAGAAATCATAGCATTTTTTTCAACTGCTTTTACAAGCTCCCCACAATGTTGGGAAAACAGCAGCAGCATAGGAAGGGCTTGAACACCGGTCCTTCTGAGCATCTGTGGTGTTAGGAAGTCCATTTGTTGAGCAGTTCTGAAGCCCCAAGCCTGAGAGCTGGTATTGAGGTTTTCCAGCCTTGAGCAATCTGCCAGAGGAATTGCGGAGGAATTCATCTGGCAAGCTAGAAGGAAACCAGGTAAATTTATGATCAGACCTGTCTGGTTTTCATAGGAATTTTGTTGGGATTGCTGTATTCCTAGGAAGCAGTTAATTTTCAAGGAATGGGCATTTTTGTTTAGAAAAACATTCTCTCAGAAAATATAGAGCTGTCTCTATCACCGGGTTTGGCTGCCATCCTTAGGAATGGTCAGGGAAGATCTCTACATTTCTGTGTAGAGAACATTACTGTTTTTCTTTGTAGATATGAGTTAAGCACTGCCACAGACAAAGGCTTCAGTCTCCTTTACAACAGTCTGGACAGCCGGGTCTCCTCTGTAGCTCACACACATGCATTTGGAAAATACAGTTTTCCCCACATCTGTTGCAGGGAAGACAAGCATGTTGTTAGGCATTTATCTCATCGTTTCAAGCAACAGCAGCAGTGGGGATTTTTTTTTTTT
>VZSZ01003446.1:28245-99773 GCA_013398815.1 Ibidorhyncha struthersii
TTTGAGAAGAGGAGGTGGATAGCTGCTTATTCTTCCTCTCTCTATTTGTATAAATACTTCCAGAGATGCTGATGGCTCTATGCCCTACAGAAATGACTGGTTTTTATTTTAAATTTCTTTTTTTTATTTTTTTTTTTTAATTTCTATGATTCTATGATTCTAAATCTGCTGTACAAATGGGGGCAAGTGCTACCCTCTTTTAATACAGTTCTAATTTTTAACAACAGAATTCTGAATAGAAAGAAAAGGAGTGTAGTATTGCTTCAATTTGGGCATAGGCTGGAAAGATAGGATGGCCTCTTTCTTTTCCTGGTGATTCTATTACCAGCTCAGTTGATGACTTACAGACATTGCTTTTTTTCATCAACACAGCTTTAATAATATATCGACAAATTTGAAGTGATTTACACCAAAAATCATCTAAGTTACAAGGTTTTTAGGGTAGGACCTGTAACATTTTTGTGTGTACATGCTTGGCGTACTTGCAATGTTCAAATAGAAAATATTGCATCCATAATGGTACGCAAGTGATGCATCTTTATGCAGCATCATAGCAGATTTGGAGTCAAAATCCTGTACTCTCTTTAAAAAAAAAAAAAAAAGCATACATACTTTATTGCAGAGTGGATTGGTCACAAAATAAAGGTCTATACTTAGTTCCTGTAAAAAGGCATAATGGTTTTCAGCACTGGAAATTCAAATGCCTGGCATATGGACTTTGTTCAGTTTACAAGCAAAATGATGAGTATTTTCTTAATTGCTGTAGTGCAACTGAGGCTGGCGCCTGAAATTCAGGAAGTGTATGTTTGCTCACATGCCCGCAGTCATAAAGATGCCGCCCTTAGAATTAAAATAGGAATTCTTTTGTGTACAGGTAGAAGTATGACTAGAAGGAAAGCATTGCTTTCTGTTGCAACTAAAAAAACAATAGCAGGTTTTCTTTGGTCTTATCATTGGTTTAAGTGAGAACTGAAATTCAAATAGTGAGAAGATCAGCTGCTCAGTTTGATCAACGACCTGAGTGACCAGCGCCTTCTTCACATAGTCTTCTCTTTTTTTTACATTAGCGTTGCATTTTGACACTGACATAGTCATAATTTCTAATTCTGCTGGTGGATTAAGTTGGTTTTCATAGCATCTCAGGAGTCTTTTCCCGATAGGAATAGCTAAGGTACACTTCAGGCTAAATTAGATCTAGTTAAAAAAGTAACCGCATTTTTCTCACAGAATAGTACAGGCTTTTTTTTTTTTGAGATATCTTCTCCCTTGTTAAGCACTGCTTTCAGTTCTTTTTTTTTTTTAATGGGAAACTAATGTACAGAAAGGAGTTTGGGGTTTTTTGAGTTGATCTTTTTTTTTTTTTTTTAAAGCCCTTCATCTCCAGTTGTGAATTTTGTTTTCTCTTTTTTCCCTCATTTGGCTATGGAATAAAAAAATAAATGTATGTCATCTGGGACTTTTGTATATCCATTGCCTTTTATTCAAACTTTTCAAAACTTTGAGAAGCTCAGAAAAATAATTATGGAAAAAAGAAAAGAAAAAAGTTTTGAAAATTTGCCACCATATACTTAAAGTATGGAGACGTTCTGAAAAGAAAAAGGGAAGAGAGGAAATATGAACATTATTAATTTTATTGTAGCCAGTATCAAAACAAGCAGAGAATCAACACAAGTTTGAAGGTCTGATATTTAAACGTTTGCATTTTCAGTGTTTTGTAATTTTTTTCTAACTCTTGTTTGAAAACCATACATAGCTTTAAAATTTGCAAGTATTTGCTAAAAGGTTTTGCAATAACTTAATGAGCTGTAGAAGAACAGGAACCATTCTAAGATCATTAGGTATGAGCTTAACTTGGTCACCTTCTCAGTGCTGTCAGCTCCAATTCTTCAAGGACCAGAAAGTACTCAGCAGTGACCGCTCAGTAATGTAGCTCCATATATATCAATTAAGCTACAGGAATCTACCCCAGCTGCTGATCTGACCTACACTTAATGCCTGCCACTAAGCTATGAAAAGGTTTTATTCTTGTTATCACTGAAGAACCTCACAGTTTAATTAAATTAGTTGTAACATAGAACACCCAAGAAATGAAATGACTTCCATGACTGAAAACTTAGACAAATAATGGCTTCTGAGCCATTAAACAAATTATATTCAGCTTCATAGCAGGACAGAACAAAGAAATAAATAATTCAAATATATTTCTGCCAGACCGTCTCAAGAATTTTGAAGACACACCTTTTTTTTTTTTTATTATTACAAGAGAAGACCACAAGGAACTGTGTAACTTGTCCATGTTTCTTTTTAAGCAGCCTTTTAATGTGGTGTACTGACACTTGATACAGCTTTTGAAGTGGTGTTAGCTGCATACTTGGGAGGAGAAAAGCTTTTCCAGTCTCTTATATTGTTTTACAAAATGCAAATTATTTTCACTGAGGAGTCAGAGACTTTTGTGTTTTGTTTTTCACAGAGATATGTTTGCTCATTTAACCTGACAAAAAAATTATTTATTTATTTTAGTTTGGTTTCTAAAGCTACCTCATAACTAGTCTTAAAATAATTCTATCCACAGTTAGGTATTGCAATGTTGAGTATGAGATCTTTGACACATTATTATGAGCTTAAATGGAAAATTAATGTACAGTGGGCAATATTGGCCACTTATGTAGTGCTCTGTTTTGAATAAAAAAGGTTTCGCTTAAGACATTCAGAAATGAAAATGATATTGAAATTATTGACGTGTTTCCATCATAGTTTTAAGAAGTATGGATCAAAAGGTGAAAGCAGCCATAAAACTTATGCAAAATGGTAACGTCTTTCACAGAATTTCAATACCAGTAAGCCTTATCTCTTCCTGCAGAATCCACTGGGGCCATCTTCCCATGCAGAGCTAGCTCCACTACGGTGCAAAATCAGTATTCTGTATATTTTAACTCCACCCCACACTGAAGTCCCTTAGTACAGTATTCTTTGGCTGTCATTCACTAACCAGAAGCCAAGTCATCTGTGTTTGTGTAACTTGGTAAAAGAGAACTTTTAAAGTCTATTTGGTTTAAAGGAGCTTCTGCTTCTAGGTCAGACAGACAATAACTCTTCTCTTTATTGTAAAGCCTTACATGCTGGATCAGTAATTCCAGGCCATCTGAACAATAATATCTGAACATTATGGTATCACTTATGTATTCCCAAGGAGCTAAAATGATTGCCTAAAGTGTATTTTTCAGTCAGTCTTCAGTGAGGTCAGGATTTTTTTTTTCCTCAAATAATTCTCCGTTGAAAATCTGAAGCAACGTAAATGAATTGCATATGTAAAGACTCAGATTCACATGTCAACTTATCTCAGCAAACACTTAAATCTCTGTTCACTATCCAGCTATGGATATACAAATGTAAGAGTTCATTTTTCAGTGCAGATGACTCAGGAAAAATGTGTCTACCATCTTGAAATTGTACATAACTATTTTTGCACTAACTTTCTATAAGTAATAGGCATGTATATGATTCTTTCAGCAATCACTTGCTAGCACTTCTAAACTAAATATTCACGTTTAATACAACTCAGGTGTTCTTTACATCAAGCATGAAATAGATGGTCATCTTTTCCCATCAGAAATGTCTAGGTTATGCCTACTCTATATAGGAATGGAGCTTTAAACCTCTAAGAATTCCATTCTTTTTTATCAGCGATGCCAGTGATGTCAGTCTGGTAAGTGATCAGGTTACGAAGCAGAAAATTGAGACCCAAAAGGTGATCACAAGGTATCTGTATCCATGTTATCAAAAAAGGTTTTCCGTGGATTACATTTTATCTAGCCTTAAAATCTGCCTCTGTCTGAACAACAAACAGCAGAGCTTTTGAACTCTGAGGCTGCAGGACAATCTGAGAACTCCAAGTTTTGCTTTGTAGGAAAACTGAGATTCATCAGCTATTGGGATTTAAAGCACATGTCCCAGGTTTTGCTACTTAAGAACAGGCACCCAAAACATGCCACTGGAAAATAGGAAAAATTGATTCTGAAATATCTACCATCAATACCAAGGGGAAAATAAAACCAACAAACAAGCATTTCAGATCTTGCAGTCATGTCTAGAGATGTAAAGCAGGTTTTCTAGTCCATTAAAATTTGGCTCAGATGTTTTTAGTCTGGACTGGATGGATGCCAGGAATTTTCAAATTTCTGGTAGAAATTAGCCACAAGTTCCAAGAAAACTTTGTTTTGGAAACATCAGAGTATGCATGGTCTTCCCTAAAGGAAAGCTGTTACATGCTCTGGCTATCTGGCTATGTGCTACAATTGCTCTATTAAACTGGCAGGCTTGTCTGCTTTATTTCTGTGAATGTCATTTTCAATAGGCAATAGGAGAGGTCCTAAAATCTTTCACCTCAGCTCCTGGGTGACTTTATTCGAGGAGAATTTGCAGGATGTCCACTGTCAAGCAAGAATTCTCACTCACCGTAGCTACAGAGCTTCAGGCTGGTCCTGGGTTTTCCAGACTCTGAATCTTAGCTCTGCAACAGGTAGCCCCAAGTGTAATAACCTGTGAAAAATAAAAGAAGGAAAGCAGTGAAGAAGCAGTGGGCTACCAAGAGCCAGAGCCCAGGAACAGGCTGGGCTAAGATTACTTGCGCCCTGTCCTGAATCCAGTGTCCCTTAAGTCTTCAGAATAAAACACCTTAGTCCTGAAAAGTTGTAGGGTTTTTTGGTTTTGTTTGTTTGTTTGTTTTTGTTTTGTTTGTGTTTTTTTTTTTTTGTTTTTTGTTCATTGGTGTTTTTTTAGTGTCTTTTTTTTTCTCTTTGAAAATTTCCAGCTAGCCCCTCTGTGGAGCGAATTAAATTAGGTGATGCATGCTGGTCCTGTTATTGTCTAGAGGCCAGTTTTCCTTAGATATTCTGTAAGTGCTTGAAAAGAATTTCTCTGAACTGAAAATCGATGTCCACCAGGGTGTTACCAAATGTTTGACCTCACTCAGGAAGATGGAGAAGAGTTAATCACTGACTTAAAAGTAACAGTTGACCAGGTACTAGTCACTGCATTTCATACAAATCAGTCTATATATTTGGAACATTAAAAGCGCCAATTTCCCAAAATTTAATGCCTTGTTGATGTAAGTGACAGGGACCATAAATTCAAAAGAGGAAATGTTCATGGAAACTGGCAATTGATTAGCAACCCACTGGATGCTCAAAAAGACATGATTTCATAGATGTGAAGAAGTTATGCTGGCCAGAAAATAGCCTGGTTGTAAGAAAGTGTTAGAATGGTGCTACAAAATAGAATACAAAATAAAATAAGTTTTGTGATGAATTTAAATAATTAATGGCAATGACTTTAACTTAAAAAGTTAAAAATGTGTCTGGCTAACAAGAAATGTAAAGATAGATTAATACCAAGACAATCAGAGTATATCTAAAACACAAAGAACCAAATCAGCAATTCCATTTCTAGATGCGTAAAGTCATGAACCATCAATGTAAAACAGGTAGAAATAGTCAATAATTATTTCTATTCTGTGTTTGGAACCAAGCTGCAGCTATCAAAAATTTATAGAATAGAATTACATTCTAAAATAATTAGAAAATTTACCTGCTGCGATAGAGGGGGGAATGAAACAGCATCTGTGTCCCCCACAGCCCCTCAGATCAATAGACCTAGATAACTAACTCTCAAAACCAGTAAGAGAACTAACAGAGCCATATGACAAGCTGGTAGTGTTTGTTTGTTTCTTTACAAACCTTAGAAATTACTATACTGTAGTTTGGTTTATCCTTTAGTCTAGTGCCTCATTCTACCTACTTATTTCTTTTGTAGGAGAAGTTACTCTAAAGAAATTTTATTGAGAGCTACAAAACATACTTATTTTGTGGATATGTCTATCCCACCCATTGAGGGATATTGCTCCCCGCATTGAGGGTCTGATGGGTTGGGTAGGTCAGTTTCACGAGATTTTCTTTACTTTATCGTCTTTCATGAATTTTCATATTTGGTTATTATTCTGTTCTAGGAGCATTTTGGAGGGGTATGAGACTATATTAATTTATTTGGTTTGAAGCCGGAGCATTTCCTGCATCATTTCAGAGCTGAGACATTGAGTTCCATTGGTCGGCGGACTGTAACTGCTCAGCAGATGCCAAATCACAAACCTCTCTTATAAAAGCTGTGGAAGTGCTAAACTGGCTGAGGTTGAGATGAAGTCACTATATTTAACAGATGCTTTGCCATAACGCCCTTAAAGTCCGTGATCAAACATATCCCAATGCATTATGCAGCTGCTCAAATATATCACTGCTTAGACAGCAGTATGTTTTTATTGGATTCAACCCATGCAAATACCCTTCCTAGGGGTAGCATTTTACACAAATTATATTAATTTCTTCCATGAGTTGTTAGGCTGGAAGTGAAGTCTCCTGTAGGAGAAAGAAATACGATCTAAGATCACAGTTTTTATTTATTGCATTTCAGTCAGGAAAAAAAATTAAAAATATGTTTATTGCATTACCGATTAAAATAAATAACTTGGGGAATATCAATGCCACAGGAGTCTTCTCTCCATTTTCTAGTCATTTCAACTAGAAATATCCCTGCTATGTTGTGCTTAGGTCCTGATCTTCTTATATCTGATAATAAAAGTGTGTTCTTGCCATTGAACTCTCTATTCATCATGAAGAACTACTGTTAAACCTTATTTCCACTGTAAAAGGCTTCATTTCATGCCTGCCTGCCATGTTCTTTTGAGCCACTATGATATACTCTGTAACCTCTTGTGGCTCACGCTTCATCACCAGAAATAAAGCTGAAATAGCTCTTCACCTAATTTTGTCTGATAAAGCTGGCTGTATTTCTCTGAGGTAAAGGGATGGCAAGTTTTAGGTGAAGACTCTATAATGAGAAGCCTAAGCTGGTAAAGCCATTTATATTCAGTTATTAAAAGATGATGAAAAGCTCTTTTCATGAGCTCATGAAATGGTGGTGGCAAATGGATGGTGGCACTGCCATGAGCTGGTAGGCAGAAGTGTCAGGCATGGAAGAGAAGCAACCTAAAGAGAATATGCTTCCTCACTTGTACACGCTCACCGGGTATAGTCACCTAGTGCAGGCTGCTGTGTGCCATCTGCAGCTTTGGTCGTCTCTGTGTGGATCGTGTAAGCGTGATCCACGGCCACCGGCCTTCAGCTGTAGTGGTGCTTTGTGGACGGCTCGAAAACTGCTCCTTGCCTAAACAGGAATTGCGACAGATTATGATTTCTGAGTGCTTCCAAGGCACCTCGTAGCTGCACTCGCACAGAGTTGGAACTTTTGCATTGTTTCAGTCATGTTTTACAGTATGGTGTTATGTGCAATTGCTTTGTCACAGGTGAGGAATAGAAAGTTGTAGGGCAGGAGAAGGAAATGACCATCTGAAAATGAAGAATTAAACTTGGCAAATGCTTGTAGGAGCTCTGTTGCTGGAGAAATAATATCATGGAATTATACTCCGAACATGGAATTAAACGTAGCTGCAGGAGACTTCCCTGAATGCTGCCAGACTCCTATGACAGGAGTTCACCTCTAGCCAGAAGCACTGTCTGCGTGGGTGAGACTGAGATCTCCACATAGGGCTGGATTATGGGAAAACTGAAGGCAGCAATGTTTTTTTCCAACTGTAGAAGATATATGCTCTCTTGGAAAAAGCTACTGTAAAGTTGAGAGACATTTTGCTGCAGACAGGAATCTTATCAAATGCTCAGATATAACATAATTTATAATTTGCTACCATGAAAGCAAATTGTGCTCAAACAAGCAAATCTAATTTGTTTTTTTTTTTTTTTTTTTTTTTTTTTTTGTTGTTGTTTTTTTTTTTTTTTTTTTTTTTTTAAGGGTTGAAAAGATCATTGCANTTTTTAAAGGGATGAAAAGACATTGGCACAAGAAAAAGTTTGGTTGATTATTTAAAAAAGAAGTTATTTTATTATCTTAGCTACCATCAGAGAATGTGGTAAGCATTATGATTTAGCTGATTTAATTCTTCACTTTAAGAACTTTCCAACAGAGTCCCTTCCTGCCCAACACATTCAGCTGAGGCTCCCCTGGGTTTTTTGATTCATAAGTACAACCGCTTCTCTGACGTGCACAATGTCCCTGGCCATGGGAAGCTTTGGCACTAGCAGGTACAGTTCCCTCTGAAGCCCATGAGATATCCACTGAAATTGAGAGCTGGGTTTTTTCCTGAACTGTAATAGGACCAAAAAGTTCCCCATATAGTGCAGCTGAGAACACATTATATTTTGAATCTTTGTTCGCTTTTTAACTAGAAATTGTATTTGCAGCTTGCTGTGAATACGGTAGCATGGTACAGGGGTATAATTGCAAAGGAAAACATGATGAATGACCTTGTGTGCTATCTTCACTAGTGTTTAGCTTTGATGGTTTTACATGTGCTATTACTTTCTCTCTAACAATTTAATCTTGTATATTCGCCCCTGAATTTAACACTAATGTATACAACATTTGTTGGGGCTTTTTTTTCCCAGATAGGGAAAATCTTTGTTACGGAACAAAGAAAAAATAAATCCATTTCTTAAAAAAAACAACTTGGCTTTGATCCAGTTAAAAAAAAAAAAAAAAAAGAGCTGCTGTCATTATTAGCAAACCCAAGGGGACCATAAAATTTTCACTGATGCCCAGATGAAAACATTTGCTTTCCGCTCAGGCTGTTATTTTAAATCTGTCTAAAATTTAAATTTAAATAAGATATGTCTGAAAAAATTTGTGGAACTGATGTTTTATTTAGATATTCTTTATCTCCTACTGAATAGAGCTTCTCCCCATAAATTATTCTTATGGGAAATAGTTTGCTTTTGTCTCCAACCTCTTTTGCATTTAGGACATAGAATAAAATCAGTATTTGTTCTCTTGCAAAATACCTGTTGCAACAGGACCATGTTTTATTTTCTGCCAGTTCTGCCAACCAGTACTTTCAGTATTTAAAAAGAGATTTCTAACTTTAAAAAGGGATTAAGCCATTGCTGATAATTTAATGAAATCATTAGCCTTTCTATTTAACATTAGGACTTCAACATTGTGCTTCTGAGAAAGTGACCTCAATAGAAATTGTATCAGAAAGAACCAGAAATAAAAATTCTCTGGAAACAAAGAGAAGAAAGTAGGGGATTTCTTTTTGCTGAGCCAATTGCCAAAAAAACTAAAACAGGCTCATGAAGTTCGCTAGATTAAAAAAAACAAAAAAACCCCCCAAAAAACCCCCAAACCAAACCAAAACCAAACAACAAACTTAGATTAGCTTGGATATTCTCAGTATTAATTACTTGCTTTTTGCCTGCAGTATATATCTTGTCCTTTTCTCCATTCTCTGTCTAGAGCATCTCAGTTTTTGCCTCTGTCTCTGTAAACTTCTCAGGCTGCTCTTTTCAGAAAATGTGGGTTTAGGGCATCTTTGCTTCCCTGGGCAGTTTCTCCCAGTTGTGCTCTCCTGCCATTCTTCTGCTAATCTCGAAGACTCTGGACACATATTCCCATACGGTAAATTTTTTTCCTCAGACCTGGAAATTTCTTTCGGGTTGTTTGCATGATAAGCTTAACTAAAAGGACAGACAGATAAAGTGGAATATTATTTTGTTGCTAGGATACCATCAATAAAATGTCCAGCCTAGACCACGGAAGATGGTACTATTTTTCTTCCTTCTCTGTTTTTCTCTTAAAATTTGCTCTGCAGTAGAGTCCCAACATTGATCAGATATGTGTTCAATGGGTGTCATGGCAAGGCTGGTGAGTAATGTTTGATTAGGTGCCCATTGTGAAACTATTCGTGGGGAATTTAGCCTTTTCATGTTTCAGCACAGGAACTGAGTCTGTCTACTGTCACCAGAGAGCAGCTATGTAGAAGAAAGAAAGATTTTATACTAGCTGCAGAGAGATTTTATCTATAGGGCCTGGATGTTCTAGAAATTTATGTCTGGGTTAATATAGTATTGTATATACAAGTAATTTCTGTAAGAGGCAACAGGTTTTACTTAAGTTAGAGCATATTCCTGAATGCAAGCCCATGCTTTTAAGTGACTTTGCAAGTAAAACTGTTTCCATGAATGAGTGCCTTAGAACGCAGGTCAGTAAATACCGTGCTTTTCCCTGCTAATGCCGCACTGTGGAGGGATGACCAGAAGGGTCTTTCTCCAGCCTCAGGGAGCACTCAGTTATTCTTTCTTCCTTGCCATGGAGATGGATGTAGTCAGGAATCACAGTGATGTCCTGCTTTATGGGCTGGGACCTTCTCACAGTTTCAAGAGACAGATTATTATTATGAAGACTGGTAAATAATGCCCACTATTTTTCAACATGCTTAGAACTTGGAATGAATGTTGATCATGCAGCTCCACTGGACAATAACACAGTCATCGTACAAAATTATTTTAGGTGATGACACATTTCCAGGGATATTCCCATGTTGCATGGATATTTTCCATAGGGCATCTTTGTAAGTGCTTGATCTATGAAGTGGTGAAGATATTTTACAGAATACATATCACAAGTGGTGTTTCTCGGACAGAGAAATTAAGCCTCTCTTGTTGTTGAATAGCCTGTTACTACATTTTAATAAGAGTCTTTGAGGAAAAGTCTTGTTTGAAATTACCACTTAATGAATTAATAACGCTTGAGTCAACATTTCTAAATCCTGCCTTGAATTTAAAAAACTTCTATATCTAATGTCATTTTCCAGAGGAAACTGAATACAATTATAAACCATCCATGTTCCACATGATTTTTTTTCATTATGGTCTTTGATGGCTATCAGGATTTTCTTTTGGTGATTACTAATGCCAAAGCTTTAAACAAATCTTTTCAAATAAACAAGTATCTATTGTTATGTTCAAGTGCTTGTGTGGTTAAACCCTTGTCCTGAATAAACTTTGCTTAAATTTCTGTCACTTATTTATGTGGAATTTTAATCTGTTTGAATATTTGCATCTGATGTTTCCTTCTGGTCTGTCAAGTTTCAACAAGTACAAAAATTCCAGCACTAAGCACTTATAATTGTAACTTCTAAATCAATCTGATGTGTGCAGAGACCAGATAAATGTACATCAGCTTAGGTTTCTCATCAGTGTTTCTGATGCTAGATACTGAGGCAGAACAACAAAATTAGCATTGGCTTTCAGCAATGGTGGCTACGAAGAAGGCCTTATTTTTCAACATGGATCCTTCTCATGTATAAGATGAATCTCTTTTTCCAAACAAATATTTACTAAGAATACATGTTACAACAACTTCTCTTGCGAATATAAATGTGTTTTGAAAAGTTATGTTTTGGTAGAGTTAAACCACTTTCTGTCAGTGAAATAAACTGCCCCAGTAAAAGCGCAAAATTTAGTCAGCATAAACGAGCCTGAATAAAAGCCTTTAAAAGGCACCTGCTAAATTAAGGTCCACTGCTCTCCCCATCCCTGAGCAACCCAGGCCTGCTGGCAAAGATCAGCATCAATATTGCCTAATATTAGTTCACACTGAGTCGTTTTGCTACTGTCAAAAGTTAGCTGTTGTGTAAGAGCCAGGAGGTAGAGGTCTGCCAGCAATTTTCCAGATATACGTATTAGCTGCTTTACACCAATACTGATGGTGAGCACTAAGCTTAGCAAACTGTCTCTGTTCAAGAAATTGGTTCATTTCTTTTGTTCTGATGTTATCCAATGACTTGGTTAAAACATACAGAGCTGGCTAATATTTTTCTAGTTATTTCTAATATTTCTTACACTTCTGTAACTTTTAAGCTTTCACATGGATTTTTTTTTTTAAAGCCCATGGATGTAAATTAATATTGATTTGACAATTAGCACTTTCACGCAAGGGGATACTACAAATCTTTTCAGAAATTGCCCAACTTACAAGAGAGGCTTTACAGGGGAATTAGCAGAGAAGTTAGCAGGGTTGTTTGATCTTGTGTCAGAACATCTGGGTTTAGCACCAGCATAACACTGTCATATGGAAGCAGTACATTTTCTTAAACTGCCATTTGGCTTTGTTTTACAGAATTTTTATTACAGTATATATAGAAGATAATAAACATAAAATATCTTTACTCTACAGCTTAGTATAAAAACTTCTGTATGGTTTATTTCAATGTTTAAATTTATTTTCTTGCTTGTTCTCAACTGCTTGTAAAACAACAAAGATATGAACCTCTGTATTAAAGCATTAATTAGATACATTTTAAAAAAATTGACTGTCAATCAAAGCTGTAAATTGTCCTCTGAATTCTTCCAGTTGCGATTAAAGGGTCTTGGGAGTGACTGTTTCCGGGAGTCATGCAAAATAGTCATCAGAGCATAGACAGATGAGTTTCCTCAGTGCCCTAAGATGCTGTCAGTAGGAGGGAACACACGTTGCAACAGAAGGTGCATTGCCTGAGTCCAAACAGAAGGCCAGACTACAAGAAATGAGTGAGCAAACAAAACCTACTTCACTGATTTATTTTGTTTTTTAAATGACCAAATCCTAGTGCAAGTTTGCTGGCAGATTCCTTTGTCTGAATTGTCAGAACTGAAAGGCACTTTTTCACTTTATCTCTTCGTAGTCTCTCTCTGCTGTCCAACTACGATGTGCACCTACATACAGAAAAGATGTACTGGTGAAGGTCTATTACCCCTTATATAGTGTCATGGTGATTAGGACCCTCTCTGGATGTAGGAGGGGTTGCTCAAACTCTCTTCAAGTTTCTCTAGCTCGGACAAAGGAATGAAACAAGATTTGTTACTGTTCTCGAAGAGCAACAGAATATTTGGACAATCCATATTTCAGAGGCAATCTGTAGCAGTCCTGCAGTATTGCTTGTGGACACAGGAAATTGGAAACTTAAAAGCCATCTGAAACTTAGAAGAGAATGTCATATAACCGACGAGCGAAAGTGGCAAAACTTCACTTTTATTTACAGTAGGGAGAGGTGGGCCACCTTCTTGAGTTGGTTTACGGGCATCTGGTTTTCATCTTCAAATTTCTTGTCCTTTTGTTTTAAAAAATACACTTAAAATGCCTCCTTTGGTGTGTGTAGAGGGAAGGTTCTGGATTGCTTTTGTTAGGATCTTACACCAGTTTTTTGCTTGTCTGGGGGGGGAAAAAAAGTGTTTCTTTGATTATTTGTTTGTTTCAGGCTGACCTAGGTTGTTTACAGTTTTCAGCCCAAACACTGGAACAGAAATCCTCTCCAAACCTGCCCACCCCCCCAGCACTCTCTGTGTAACTTTACACTAGAACAGAATTACGAGCCAGTTTGTCTGGGCCATATTCCCAAGGACAGTCTGATGAGTGTCTTCACATCAAACAAAACCAGTAACAAAAGAAAGACATCTTTTCTGTTTTAAGTCCAAATGAAGATAGAAGGAGGGAAAATGAAACCTGTGTGTGCTGAAGAGCAAAAACTGATAGGAGAGGTAAATAATATTCCAAGTTTGAATAGAGTAGAAACAAAGCATTATAACAGAATGATATATTTAAAAATGTAGTTCCTTTAAACTTCTTGCTGACTTGAATTCCAGCTTCAGTGAAGCTTGAGATTTTGCTAAAGAAATGTCTTTTCCTCATTGTTTGTAACAGGAGAAAACAGCGCTGTAAGTGACAAGGAATTATTAGGGAAATATCTTAGTATTTTTAATGTAAGAAAGGAAGCAAATCATGGTCATACGTATCTTTTGTCTGGCTTGGAATTATCTCTGTCACATTGGAAGTTTTTATTCGGAAGTCTGTGTTGACTCTCATGATTAGGGCCAGAAATCCTACAGCTGACAGGAAAGTGACCTATAAATAATGATCTATGATGGACTTGTCATATAGTCACTAAATGAAATATTCTAGTACCTGTTTCCTTTGTCTTGTTTCTCAGTTTCCGTCTTCTTTAAGGTTATTCTTTTTGACATATCCCGCTAGCTGTCTTGGAGGATTGGGTTTTCTTTGTCTTGTAAGTGTATTCCATTTTCACCAGAAAAGTACCACTGAACATATTGGAATTATTTTTGTGAACAAGAACTCCACTTGAATATGACTGGATACAGTTAGTATTGGATTTCCAAGTTAAAGTTAAATAATTTTTTTAAAAAGACAGGTTTATAAATACATGTATGCGGATTCATTGAAAAACAGGACTGAAAGGAGTTGCTTACAGTGCAGTATGAATTCTGGAGTTTTGAGCAAATGAAAAAGTCCGAATTTAGTAAGAATATAAATTTAGAACACATCAAATACACTATAGTAATTATCTGCATGCATTCTCTAACTACCACACTGTGTAAAGAAAATCAGCCAGCTCATGGTAATTGCCCATCTTCACTCTCTTAGCCAATAATAACACAGTTTTTCAGCAAGGAGTAAATTATTTCATTTCATTTACTAATGGTGAAAAATGTGCATATGGGATGATAACATCTTGTAGCAGATGCTCTCTGATTTTCCATCTCAGCTTTTGCGTGGTAACTTGTGTGGTCGTGTCTTTAATGATATGAATCCAACACTTCCCTTGATACTTCTAACTGATAATTCCTAAAAGGATCTGTGCCAGGTCTGTCCACAAAAAGGGGACATTCTTGGTATTGAGGTGGAGAAAGATTTTAGGAGAGAGAAATCCTAGCACCACTATAGTCAATGTGAATTTTACCATTGAATTCACTGAATTCCAGATTTCACCCAAACTTGTAGTTCCGATCTCCCTTGTACTCTGAATAAAGAGGCCAACAGAAACACCCATGCCAAATGTGCTTGGTTAACATGCTTTCAGCAAGCCTGCCAAAAGTGAGCTCCCCTTGCGACACAGTTCAGCAAGCATTACACATGTAGCATTAGCAGTTGACACAGCTTAAAAGGCTGCAATATAACACCGCGTGAAAGAACCACTATAAAAACTGGGGTTTGTGACATCTATATTTCTGTAAAACTTGCAGAAAATTTATGTTGGCAAATAAATTAGGGCAGGCTTAATGACAAGCAATAATTCAGTTATTTTGACCTTTGTTTTGGTTTATAAGCTTACATCATCTAGAAGAAAAGATGGTATGACTTCAAGAGCCCCATTGTTGTATCTGCCAGTCTCACCTTCCCTCTTTTTTGAAGCAAAGGTGATTTACTGCAGGAAAAGGAATTATAAATTTGTCTAAGTGGCTTAGTAGACCAGGTACTTCCTCTTGAGATTATGCTTGGTTGATGGAGTAAGTCACAATATTATTTGTTTCTAGTTGAATCTCAAGGATAACTTTTATTTCATGTATAATTCAGCTCACTGTGTTTGAGTAACTCAATACATACACTGTTCGCTCATCACCTGAATCCCAGTTTTTAGCCTACATCATTTTCTGTTGACCTACAGTAGAAAACACACTGTGATCTGTGCCATGGCCATTACTTGTAATGTCTATAAAACAATTGGAGTGACTAACACAGGTCTTTGAAGATGACTCATATATTCAAACTATGTTTATGATTTAATTTGCTTTAGCAAGGTTGCACATCTGCTCATAAAAATGTCACTTTTGTGACTGAGCTGGAAATGATGTTTTTCAACTGCAGTGCTGCAGTTTTTGTCCTCATCTGGCTGGTTGCACACTAACCACAAAAAAGAGGAATCATAGTTCATAACTGGAGATGGAGCTATTCCACTCTTCTTTCCCTTTTGTTTAGCAAGCTTCAACAAATGAGGAGATACAGCAATAGACTGTGAAAGCCGTGCTTCTAACAGTGCTAATATTAAAAGCCCTACAGATATTAATGGTGAATCAACTTTCTGTTTCTTTCCTTCTCTAATCAGCTGTACAAAACAGTCCTGGAGAGTTATAGTACAGCAGCTGAAAGAAAGTGGACAGAAACACAGAACAGCTGATATAAACAGAGTGGCCATAAATGTGTACAGTGAGGGAACCAGTGGTTTCATACTTGTACTCCAAGCATTTGCTTTAATGGCCACAACTGTGCCGAATGGACTCTGCTACGTTTCAGTCAAACTCTTCATACTGGGGTATTTACCTTTTGTATCCTGCTTACATACTTATCTTCATTAGAAAGTGTGTAGGGTCCACACTACTGCCCTGGTAGTCTGAAAGGCACATTTGGTATTCAAAATAATATTACTATTGAAACAAGTTATGATCACTTTGTGACGGCAGAAGAATGGAAGCACGTGAATATTCCCAATGCACCAAATGTGTCCTTTCAGACTGGTCAGGTATCATCTGGACAACTAAAGCTCAGTACCTCATTTCTAATTCTTCGTCCTTCCTAAAACAAACTTCATGATATGACAACCAACTTGCTATAGTGAAAGCATCCTAAAGGTATAGCCTCTCATCCAGACAGCTAGTGTTTGGTTGCTGCAAAGGATACAGAAAATGTGATATTAAGAGTGTACAGCCTATAATGAAAAAAGTGAGTGCATGCATACTCTAATCTGTAAAAAAACCCTTTACCTTAATAATAATTGAAGGAAATAAAGCCTTTGGATTTATCATCATTTGCCTAGTTGAGAGGACCTAAGTTTGCTCAAGCTTAGGCTCTCTGGCTTCCAGGATAGTAGCAAGAAATTAATTTTAATTTTAGGATACTTCTATGAGCACAGGACCCCAAAATTATATAGGAGTGCTTGGCCTATTCTCCATCTGTTAGTAAACAACAAATTATCTTTTCTCTTCCAAATGATGACTGGCCATTTCCTTGTTTGCCCATCTGCTTTTGTAACCTTTTATAAAAGGATTGGAGAAGTCCCTGTTGTGTATGCTTAGCGAAGAAATCTGAGATTTTGAACCATTTTTCAGTCTCCTTTAGATACATGATTTAAAACCACATCTAGTAAGCTGTTAGGGCTAAGTAGCACACCAGAAATATGTAGAGTTTCAATGGTGCAGGAAATAGAGTTTGAATTTCTTGGTCTTACCATTTCAGAGATTATTACTCAGCAGAAAATACTTGTTTGCAAAAAAAGTTTTCTTCTCCAGATGTGGGTTTCAAGGTGGCATCAGTACAAAAGATTTGAAATGCTTTGCTTTTTTTGCAAAACAATTTTAACAGATGATTTTCTGATTAACCTACAGTGCTTGCCAAAGCTTTTGCAGAATTCTTCAGTTCTAATATATTTGACGGAATAGTAGCCTGCAGAGTAATGTCAAATAAATGCATATTTCAAACAAGAGCAGGGGGAAATGTAATTTTCCACCCACTAACAGGCTGACCATATATTCTGAAGTGGTATTTCGCAGGAGTTATGAATAGCCGCCGCCCACTGTTTTACTACACCCCCTATACAGGGCTGCAGCGAGGACCTGCAAAGTCTACAATTGCAAAGGGGACCCAAATTCCAAGATTGTAGGAGTCTAATATCTGAGACCAGCAGGAGAACGATGAAGCTGGCAATGAACAAGGAAGAAGCAGAACTCTAATCAAGACTGAATTAATGCTGATGTGACGATTTGAAATCCAACTTTAAAAGTAAAACAATAACAGATCTGGCTCTATACGGTCTGATATTGCCACCCAGCCTGAATTACTGTTGACAGCTCCTAACTTTATTGCACCAGCATGCCTGATTGCTGTCATTATGCCAGAGTTTTGATACTTCTGAAATTCAAACTGGGAAGGAGAGAAGATTGTATCTGAAAATAAACAATCAAATGAAAATTTCTGTGGCAGAGGCTTGTTTACCATGTCTTCAGATGGGCAGCTGAGCGAGTCTGGAGGTTGCTGAGTATGAATTCCATAAGAAAAGAATTATATGGTACTATTAATACTTAGCAATTTCCATCTGTAAGTCTGTACAATGAAACTGAGCATTTTTCCTCTACCCTATGGGTTTAGAAACCAACATGTACAGCATTTAAGGAGAAATTTTGCAAAAGGGCATGAAAAAGGAGTTTGAATTCCAATTCCCTATTGTGGCAGAAACCCAAGCTCACATAGGACTTGATGTAGGAAAAAACCAAAACAAAAACACTGGAAAGTCTTCCTCTGATTCCAATTGGATTTGAAACAGACCTACAAGTCAGCTGCAGATCTCAGAGACAGAGAGACATAACAGAACCCCTCCTACATCCTCTAGTTAATGACCCAAGCAAAACTGCAACGTAACTCCTTCAGACAGGTATAACTTAAATCAAAGGAGTGATCTTCCATATAATTTTCTCCCTTGAGACATTACAAACTGTTCAAATGTAGTAAGAAATATGAGCTGATATTATGATATTAAAAAAAAAAGTCCTTATATATATGACCTTTTAACCTGAATTAAAATGGATGCTGTGAGGCTGCTGCCAGAGAGAAGCACCTGCCACAGATATGGGCACAATGCGTTATAGAGCGTGGGTTCCCCTCTCTGTGATGGGATATTGCTTAATTGCAAGAGCAGCGCCTCTGCAACTTTGCTCAGTTGTTTTTGCAGTGGCTTAATCTTGAGAACTGTCGCCAGTCTGTGCCACCAGCGTCGGTCTGTGCGTGCAGCCTCCCATCATGGTGTTGCTCTGATGTGTGCTATTGTGCTTTCCTTTTAATGTTTTATGCCCTTTGTGGTGTTTCAGTTTTTCTCCACAGAAGGTACGGAAAGGTACAATACTTATAGGTCTGGTGGAGGACCTCAAACTGCAATCCTTCATTTAACAGCACTTCATGAGTAAGGATGAGATGCTGGTTCCTTTACTACGTTCTACTGCTCAGTATTTCACAGCAGACTCATACACAGGCCAGCAAAATTCACCGGAGGGCTATTTTTCCACTCTACCTTGCACAAAAGTGGAAAAATATCAATTAGAAAGTGTACTGATGCTTTCTGAATGGGACTCCTGAGTGCAAAGGGTGGTTCAAAAGACACTGGGAGAAAAAAGACACAGTTATAAAGAGCATTGCAGAGAATAAGGTAACAGTACAATAGTGTGTGCCTATAGGCTGATTCATTGAAACAAACATCTCGTTAAAATGAGGCAGATTTTTATAACCAGTTATATTCCTTGTAGTTCTCAATTTTAACACCTTAGCCAATGAAACTGTCATTCTGGCTAGCATCAGTTTGGTTTCTAGTCTAGTGCAAGGCCATCTCCAATCCTCAGATATTGTCAGAAATACTTCCCTTTAAAACAAACCTCCATGAAATTACTTCTGTCTCTACAGGTTTAGGAACATCAGCACTGCACTGCTGATCTTTTAGACTTTGGCAATACAATGAAACAATTACAAATTAGGTGGGGTTTCCCTTTTGCTTTAGCGATCTTGAGCACACCTACTTCCATCCTGACAGCAGCTACTTGACATTCAAACCACATTAGGGGCAGCTAATGTAACAACAACTACAAATCCACCCAAAAATATTTTGGAAAAGCAAAGGACAGGCTCAGACTGCTTCAGCTGTGTTAGTCAAAAAGATCCCCCAAATCTACAAGACCTACATCTAGCCATGCCCTGGCCAATTGCTTCAAGACGCCAGGGCCCAGCCCATCAATACTAGGTGCTTCGTTTATGTTTCTATGGTAGTACATGGTTCAATTCACATTAGTGTACTTATGGTAGGAATATGTAATAGAATTCAAACTGATGTGGCACACAGTCACTTTAAAATTGAGTAAACTATATCGAAATCAGGGAGGTATTTGAGGTGGAACATGCTATTAAGATAGGGTAGCAGTAGCAGAGAAAGCTAGGGACAAGAATTTTCAAAAAACACTTTTTAAAACCAGTTTTCATTCACTTGTCTTCAAATTCTTGGTAATGGTTTGGTTTGCTTTCTCTCCCTCCATGCCTCAAAAAATGACATCTGTTCTTACTGATAGCCTGCAAACTGCGCGTCTGCTATCAGAATTTCACATCAGATACCTTCTGTCTTCATCCTGGCTTCTTTGTTTATCTAATTAAGGTGACACGTTTGTTTTTGGATATATAAGCTCTTTGAAGCAGGAGTTTGTATAAGATCACACAATCGTGGCGTGACTTGACTATACTTCAGGCCCTCCTACGGTCTTTCTCTGTAGTTCTCTATGTTTGTTTGTGCATGTGTTTGTATATACAGTAAGTTTATAGGCAAGTTACAGAAGCTGAGTTGTAAGAAAAGGTGAATGAAATGAATTTAAGTTCATTTTGCATACTTAAATGAGCTGACTTTGGGCCTACATGCAGCTTAAAGCCAGTGCCCTATTGAAATCTGACTGTTCTTCATGCACAGCATGAAAGCAGGTGGTTCAAAGAAAAACGCTCCTCTAGTACATTTTAGCTTTGGGCTGTCTATTTCCAGAGAGATGCATAAACTTTGTGAAACAGATGGCTACTCTGACAGCTTGCCAGAAACCTAAGGACCACACTTAGTCTACATAAAAACGTGAACAAAATCACTATTTATTTCTATCCATAACACCTCTAATAACTGAGTTGAACTGAACTGCTGCTGTTTAAACCTAGCAGTGATGGGTTTTATTGTAAAAAACTCTGGGTGTAAGTGATGATGACTGTCATGGTTTACGACCTTTCCAGGTAGCACCTTAGATAACCCCTTCTTTGTTCAAAAAAATGAGGGACCTTAGTAGAAACCATTTAATCTAGTATGCTGGCAATCTGCGTTTCAGTCCTCTGAAGCGAGGAAATGGGATTTCCTGACATGGTGTGCCAATGCAAAATGCATTACGTGCTACTAAGGGAGCCCCTGGTCCACCCAGTGCCAGGAGGCTCATTTAACAGTTTTGCTAACATGGTTTTCAGTGCAAGATACACTGCTTCTCTAGCTCATTAACCTCTTCTGTGTTCTGAATATATTGGATACAAGGGATAAATATGCTGCAGGCACTGGTGCATATACCAGGTATGACGAAGACCAAGAGCTGCTTCTTTATTCAGCGAGTCAAGCAAAATATAGAGGACGTAGCAAACACTGCTTACCGTAGCTTTCTACTGACATTCAAATGTGGAAAGGTTTTTGTCTTCAATCTTTGAACTGTTCAGCTAACCTTGAATATTACCAGGAAGAAATACCATCTAAATCTCAGAGGCATATACATCAGAACATAGCATATTGTAGCTGCTGTTCTTAACAGGTTTTTGAGCAGCTGCTGAAGCTGAAGAAATGAAATATATATTAAACAAATGCAGCAATACAGACCAAGAAGTTTTGTCCCAGAGGGAGGCTGAGTACACTTTGTATCATACAGTATTTACTCCTTCTGCTTTCTCCTCTTGTTCAAACAGCAGGACTTCAAGGCAAACAGCCAAGAAGGATTCAGCCCTTTGCTGAGGCTGATTCCACGAGCCTGCCATCCTTTCACGGGCACTAGGCTATGCATTTGCAGAACAGAGCTTGATTGACATTTTGGTGTGATGAAGCATAAATCCAATATTTGGATGCTACGTTTACGGTAGCACAAAAAGATTAAAATTCCTTATTAGTGCCTTCCGAGCTGCTTGAAGCCTCATGTGCAGCCTGACCCTGCGCAGATACAGTAGAGGGTTCTGGTTAGCTTGTTAGGCAGCAAAGGAATCTATCTCCAGGGTGAAGATTGGGGATCCTGTGCAAAGTACTGTCAGAGGAGGGGTCTTTAGTGAGCTCTTTCTTAAACTTTGAAATCCATGTGTGAGAGCTGATTTAACGACTGATGGGATTTGCAAGGAATCCCACTGCTACCATCCTGGACATGGATGCAGTCCTGGCCTCCTAAAGTACTCTTGGCTACAAGAATGGAGTTGATGATAATTGTCCGGTTTCGCAGTGTACCACACAGCTTACAGAGTGTTTTTTTTCCTCAGTCTCAATATTATAATCAGTTCTCTACAAGCCGAGACGAAATATCTCTGGGCGGTCTTCATAGGTGTCTGAGCCTGCACCAGAGAAACATTATTACTGTGTTGACGAGAATTGATTGGTCTGGGAGTTATCTACCAGGTTTTGCAATAACTATAGTTCCTGCCACAAGTGCTGTGACCCCTTAACTCCCATTGCCCTTTAAGCTCTACAAGTTTTATTGTTAAGGGATTTCCAGCCCATCCCTATTCATTACCTTGGAAACATAAATAGAAGCATTACTGAAAATGTCTAATAATGAATTTAGCCTAAGCACCCTACTGGGAGGTAGAGGACCATTATTATCCACATTTTACAATTGAAGAATAAGTTCCAGAGTTCAAGGCTGTCCACCAGATCTCTTTCTGCCAAGTCTGTCCTGCCTATGTGCCTAGGCTATTAACTTGAATTCCTCTGCTGACCACTAATACAACAGAATCAACCGTCAAGATAGGTGGTCTCATGTAATCATATTCGAAACCTTTGAGGCTCACTCTATATTAAAAACAACAGTTTAAATCCTACCCATAAACTTGCCAGCAGTTGCTACAGGTTGCTGCAGCATCAGTTTAATAGTCTCTCTGTGTGATACACTTCTTAATTAGAAGGTAGAACGCAGCTGCTGGAGCTTAAGCTTCTGTATCATCTCTACATGTGGCCCCTTTGCAAAGCCCAAACCTGACTGTGGCAATTGCACTGAGAGATGTGTCCTTCTCACCCTTTCACAGCAGAGATGAGAAAGTCATGGGTATCTCAGTTTTCCATGTACCTATGGCTAGCTGGACAGCCAATGAGATGCAGCGTGCTTACTCTAAGCATTGAGAAACCAAGACACTGGTTTAAAAATAATGAGATAGTACAGTTTCGTTTCTTTGAATTTGTCTTCATGTTTTGTGCAGGGAGCATTCATGTTTTAAAATATTTCTTCAAAAGAACTTCAGGTTTGGTGGGTTTCTTCAATGAGGGAGAAAGTATTTGTATAATCTCTTGAATCCTATTGCGTGGACTCTACAAAACATAGCAATTCGGATCAAGTTGCAAAGTACAGAAAAACCTCTCTTGCAAGCACCTGAAGTTCTGAGGATGTGGTCATGGAAAACCAGATATTGCCAATAGCATAGAAATTAAGAAAATATCTCAGTGGGAGAATGGAGACATTAAAAGTCCTATTATAGCTGAAACTCTTTGGCAAAGTATAAGACAAGTGAGGCAAGTTCAAAGAATGTTTGACTCCATATGCTCAAGCAATGAATGCTAGGCAGAAGGAAAATATTTAAGGTAATGTTATTTTGTACAGTTTCAGTCTATTTAATACTTTTTTTTTGTTAATTCAGGCAGATAAAATGAGCTGTGAAGATACAATACTGTGGGTAAAAAAGCAAAGTGGAACGTAAAAGAGACATTTTGAAAGGATTGAAAAGAAAAATTCTATTCAGAGCCTGTGCTTAACATGAAGAGAGGTACAGCTAGCAAAGGGATTCACAGCATAAAGCTGAACTAAGCTTACTCTGACAATATGGGACTAGACTGCTCAGCATGGCAACTAACACAAGTTATGCAAGTCAGACATCTGGAAAAAGAAATGCACTGAATGCATTTTGTAAACTGGGTAACGTTCATCATGAACACAAAAGACAAGAATACCACAAACCTAGATGAATGCTTTGTAGCTGCAAGTAGATGAAGTTTCAGTGAAAGATGAGTTGACTACCAACCAAAAGCATGTAGGATAGCCTTTCCTATAAAACAGAATGTACAACTTGACAGTGAAATGCTGGAAAAGCCTCAAAAAAGACACACGTAAATTAAAATTCAGGACACAGAAAAATTCCCACTAAGAGTATGCAAACCACTGATGACTAGGTATTAGCTCAGAAGACACATATAACGGTGCTAAGGATAAGAGCATCCAGGGTTGGGTTAGAAGTCTATAAAGCTTGTGATCTCACAGAAAGGGTATATGTGTTAGAGTAGCAGACGAATGCAGTGGGTGGAAAGCCTTTGACAGTGTCTTATTGGGAAGAGGGTGATAATCAAGAACAGAACAGAAGATCTCAAGCTTCCCATACATTAAATTATCGCGGAAAAAAGAATTATAAAAGCATTAACTGAAAAAGTAACACTTCTGTGAAGAAGAGACTCATGTATGTATAAGAGAAGGAAGGGAATTGAGGATAAGGCAAATGCTACATATTTGTGTACACTTAATAAACCATCAGAGTCCTGGTGGTTACTGCTTGAAAAAATGGGACTCACGTTTGTCCATGCATCCCTTAAATCTTTTAGTTTCTTACCCTGTCACTTGAGCAGCAAGGCGTTTCAAAGGGTTTCACAGAGAAAAAAAAAAATAATCAAGGCACTGCGAACCCAGTTTCTCAGAGACAGGGAGAACCAAGTAAAGTGGTGTAAAGAAGGAGTTGGAAAGAGTTCGAGCTGCTGCATTAACAACAACAAATCCAGGGTGCACTTCTAAGAAAAATTAAAACTGCAAGTTGCATAGTTAAAGCTGGCAAAAGACATGGGTTCTGTGGCTATCTAAAAGGGTTCAGTGGTAAACTATGCAAAAACAAACAAAAAACCTGCTTACTATACTTCCTCAAGAATAACCTTAGTGTGCTATTTGGAATAGATATTCAGAGTACACGAGAAACAATTCTTATTAAAGAGTTCAAGAAAAGAGAGTTAATTAAGCTGCAGCCAGGAAGGATGTGGAATATGGCATAATTAACCTTACCCCATTACGCTTGTGCTGGCAGCTAGGTCCAGGAAGAAGGCTTAAAGTGAGCGGCACTGGACAGCTTTAGGAAACGAGAAGCTTGTCTCAAACTACTGCTTGCCTGAATCTGGGAGTTTGTATACAAGTGTCGGGATAGTGTATTGTAGCTGTGGGCTTGCCTGTGAAGAAAACTATTGATTAGGCCAAATATTTATTTGAACTGTGCTCCTTTCAAAATGTATCTTGAAGGCTTGGCTTGGGGGGCTTGAACTCCTTGTTAGGAGCCAGAGCATAGCTGGAGTGGATGGAGGCTGAAGACTGAAACTTTGGAACAGTGAGACGATTATTTTGCTTTTCTATAGAGTATTTTACCTAGTTCCTATACATTACAAGTGGGGCTGTATTTTTTCTCCATCTTTCTGGTGATGTAGCAGAAATGTGCCAGAATTCTCTTGCACGGATCTAGAAGAAGCAGGGCCAGATTTGTAGCCCTGATCCGTGGGCAAACTGTTCTCTGAGAAAAAGGACTCCTGCCAGAAAGGCATCTCCTACCCGAAGTATCTGCTTCTGCTGTTTCAGCATTTGGGGGGCATAGCTGTTTCTAGTGTTCCAGTTATAAGAGAAACCAAACAGAACTAACATGCTGAGCTATAGATGAGGTTGCTAGTTAGAAAAGTCAAGGAACTGTTGTCATTTACAGAGCTGTACGCCTTATATATGAATACTCCATCAACAGCATGAAATGTGTCCATTGAATAAATGTTCATGAAGAAGATAGAAACTCACCCCCGACAGCTCGGTGCCTTCATCACTTTATGCTGAATTCAGGGTAATAGTTTGCATCTGCTTTCAGCTAACTACCATGCTGCCAGGCACTCTGACGTGAGCTTTTCTCAGTCCCTCCTGCACGAGCTCTTTAAATCCACTTTAAAGCTATAAATACTCGGAAATACACATGTCTATGGTGGATAGGGCACCTGTTTAAGTGCTTTGCTAGATGGCTAGTTACTTGGACAAACTAGAGTGCTATTTTCCGTAGAGACCGAGAACGCCTGTAGCCACTGCAATCGCTAGCACAGGTGGCAGCAACATCCCTCCCACCCCAGAGGTGAATGCTGATTCCTGATCTTCACCCACGTTCAAAGCATTTACTTTAGCTTCTCTTACCCAAGATCTGGAGGGCTAGCCTCTCTTCCAGAAAGGCTCTTCCTTTCTCTTCCAGAAAGGCTCTTCCTTTCTCTTCCAGAAATCTAGTTTCTATAAAAACAAAGCTTTTCTAGCTGAAATTTTTCAGTAGATTAGATCCAAACTGGTTAGTCATTTGGGATGAACAAAACTATGTATTCTTTGTAAATGAGCCATTTGTCAAAGTGACCTGCCTAGATCTACGTGTGAATATCTTACGCATGCTTTCATCCACACAGGCAATAATCAAAACCTCCACAATAATGCTGCTCATGAGGTAAAGACCCTTACCCTACCTTGGGTGGTAATCACAACATGGCTTTCAAAGCTGTTTCTTTGAAAGTTATGTCTAGCAAATAAGAAGTTCCTTCAAGCATTTGCAATCTAAAAGGACAAACAAAAACCCCCAAAGTTGAGAATGCCAGTCTCTACTCCATTTGAACTTCACTGGTTTCTAGAAGTGTTCAGCTATAAGACTCCTGACAACAGGGAGTTTGTTGCACTGTAAAAGCCGTACTAGGAGAAATGACGATGCATACTGGCAGATGATACGAAGTGAAAGGAATGGAAAGCTCATGGGAGGAAATGATGACAGATGGATTCAAGAGCAGGGCTGAGAATTTGGCACTTGAGGCAAAGCCTAAATGAATTGTGAAAGTCTCCTACAGTAAAGGATGCAGCTGTCTCATGTTATCCACCTAATCTTCCATCTCCAGGAGCAAAAGATCTTTAATGAATGGTGCCAAACTTGTTCTCCTTGTCTTGCATGTGTTGAACAGCACTCATAATACGGAATCTGCCCAGTATTTCTCTTTCTAAATATCCTAAGTCAGCCTTCCTCAGACTTCCTGTGGTCTTCCTCCGGGGGGAAGCTGTCCATTTGCCATCCTCATCTTCACTGAGGAAGCTACACACAGGTTAGGTCCACAAGTATCCCTTACTGTTCTTACATTGTAATTAAAAATATCAAACCACTGATAATGCATAGTCTGTTCTTAATTGCTTCAAGATCTTCTATTTCTGCAATACCAATACCAGCTAAAACTGAACTTTGGATAAATCACTAACAGAACTACAATTGGGCCATGTAAAGTATTCACAACATTTTTTTGACAGTGATTAAAGGGGTGTAATGCAAGATCAGGGTTTTCATGGAGCTGAGGGTACTCTTCACAATATTGGTCCAACTATCTTATACGCTGGTAGCTGTGGGTATTCCTACTGCTGTCAAGACAGAATATTTGCAATAATACATATGGTATGCTGATAACTAGCAGGTTATTAATCAGAGATAAAGCACTGTCTTAAGCTGTACAAGAGAAATACACCATGTGTTTTCTTATTCTTATTAGTAAATACTAGCCTGGATTCTGTCTAAACTCTTGGTCAGTGCTTGGAGGGTCAGTGCTTGGAGTGCAGAGGGAGGATGATGTCAAAGGTAAATGCAGTTGCCTGCAGCAAGTGCTTCTCCCTGAGCTTTGAAAACTTATCCCTTTCTTTTTTAAAAATTTAAATAGAAAGCAGTCTCTTGACTGGATTTGGGTTTATCTAATTCAGTGATGACATAGCATATGTTATTAATATAGCTTTTAATTTTATGCATCTAATGCCCAGTCTCTTCTCTCTTGACCATGCACACACACACAGCCTAGATATATTGAGGATACAAAAATAAAAATATTATTACAGGTGGTGATCTGCTTTTTTGACCAGCACATTAAAGCTTCTTGCCTGGATAGGTAGGTAGCAAATTTGTGTGAGTAAATAGCACATTTATTTATCATCTTTAGTACTTGGAAAACCCCACATAACACATATAGCATTAGTCTCATTTTTCATGAAGACCCCCAGGGTCAGGAAAAGCTAATGCAACTCTGAACACTCATAGTAGAACCTTTAAATGACTAGCAGAACATAAAACAAGTTACAAGTCTGCTTGTTTCGAGAGGAGGGTTGGCCAGAAAACAAGAATTCTATTTGCAAAGCTATTTGAGGTTTAAAATATACAATAATTTTGCAATGAAACATTCACATGACGTTTTAGACTTTCTTATACGTATTGATTCATTCTGGCATAACTAATAACTTGTTGGGTAGAAAACTTTTCTTGGTCTAGGGGGGATTCCATACTGAAAGTCTCTTTCCCCTAGTATATAATGTTTTTCTTTTCTATCTTTCTTAATATTGATATTTTTGATATATATGAAATGCATAAGATGGTATAGCTCTTACAGAACAGAAAAATTTGAGCCAGGCAGTAGACTGAGTCAGGAGCCTGAGTCACCCACAATACCTTCAAGCAGTCAGGCTCTTTAACTATTTTGGATAAGGCTTTCTCCTTTTGACCAGCAAGGCCATTCTGGACTGAAAAAAATTCAGCCAATAATGCTGACACTGAAACCTGCATGTTGATTTGATAAATTTTCAATACTTACAGAATTTTTAAATCTCTTGATCAACGTGGCATTGATTGTCTTCTGTAATCATAGTTAAGCTAGATTTAATAAATTGCTAGGTTTTTAAGGATTTTTTAAAAAAGTCAGTCTGTTTTCCTTCTAGTTTAACATACCTTGAAAAATATAGAGGACATAGTTCTTGTCCAAGCACAGAATTGTAATTACTTCAATCCAAGAACAGAAGTTGATTAAACTATGCTTACAAAGTGAGTATGAAAGTACCTCAACCAAGACTTATAATATCTTTCCCTTCTTTGTTACACTCAGGAAAGATTTCTTTCTGATTGTTGACTGGTGTAAGTTTATTGCTGAGAGAGTGAGCAAAAAAAGAACTATTTAGAAATTATAACCTGCATTAGCTTTATAGTTTAAAAATCCTTTTAAACACACTTGTAATCATTCAGTAGCCAAAATGCTGATATCTTCTGAAAAACTGTCTCCTAAAAAAAAAATATTGGTCCTTAATTGTGGGTGTGGAGTACTTTGCAGTTCTGGCTCTGACCTGAACTCCATTACACCTAGTGATACTCAAGCACTGACATATGAATACACCCTCACATCAGCATCCTATTTCTATTTGGCCCAGTCAACTCTTAGAAAAACAAATATTTCTAACCCAGCATAATTTTCCTTGATTCTGGCATGAAATAACTGAGCCACAGCATCTGATGCTGTGAAAGAGCTCTGCTTTCCCTGCCTTGCCCATGTCAAGCGTCAGTCTTCCACGTGTTTTCGTGACACAGTCTTGTAGGAGTCAGCAGAGTGCTATATAGACTTTGGCCCGAACAGCTGGATGACTGACTGAATCTGCTCACTGACTTCAAATCACATGTTATCAGTGAAACCTTTGCTGCTGTGTTTCCTTTCATTGTGTCCTTAAGCTGACCATTTCCTGCTCATGTCCTTTAAGCAGAGAATATACAGAAGATCAGGGTCAGCCCCGACGCTGCAAACGCTTCACTTATGGTTTGGGAAGATAAAGCTGTTGTTTTAATAAGGTTTGAACAAACATAAAAGTTGCCTACACTTCTTTTTTTCTAATACAGTCGCAAAGAACTGATCATAAAAATTTCCTTCATCGTCAATTTTTAGCCAATATTGAACTGATTTTTTTAAATGTGGTGTGTGGTTCCAGCTGTGATAAATGCAAACTATTGCAATCTGGTGGAGGAACCAGAATGTTTTTTAATGACCCTACACTGTAATCTAAGCCAAGCAAATATAATGATTCACCCAGGGAAGATAAATTATTGCCTGGAAAAATGCCAAAGCATTTTAATTTGTAACTCCAACATGTCTCTCTTGGAACCCATTGTAAAGTGTCTGGGATATGAAGTATTTTCCAAATTGTTATATAACTTCATAATTCACAGTGTTTTTTTCCCCTTCCTCATCCAGCTCATGCATACATATGCTTAATTTAGACCCCAAAAAATTGCTTTAAATAGCCACCTTAAAAGCCCTTTGCTATAAACCCATGGGAAAAAAAATAAATTACCTTAGCTGTGATTGTCAATAATATTCAAGATTTGAAGTTGGAGCTGCAGCAGGTGTCAGGGGCCACTTGTCACCACAGCTTGGAAATGTGACAAATCGTCAGAACCAGTTGGATGTCCTAGGCTGTTATTAGCCATCTGTTCGCAGCTCTGGGCGGGTCAGCTGCCTGGACTTGACCAAAGCCACCCCTTAATTAGAGAATTTACAATTCCAGGCAATTTAGAGCTGATTTTATTTATTGTTTATAAAGGAAGATGCGTCACACGGCGCAGGGCAGACTTGTTTCTGGGATTTTGTGGAAATTGTGGTGTACGATTTAGGATTCTAGTGCCAGAGTCTCTCTGGGGCACAAAGTGAGCGGCAGTCTGCACGCTGCTCCAACTACCTTCACTTTCGGTAACTTCTTTTCTAAAATGTCAGGACTTTCAGCTGTGTAGGAGAAGCTACTGTTTGCCTGTTTATGTTTGCTGAATGTTGTCCTTATAGACGTAAGATTTTGACGCAACCAGAATCAGGGTCGCTCTTGCAAAGCCCCTCCTTAGATCCTGGTGCTCACAAGCGCTCATCTTTGTTCCCATAACTGTTCCGAGAAGTCACTCGGTCCTCAGAAATCTGCAAGGTCAGTGACTTAAGAAAGGGTAGGATACTATTGTGTCTCATCCCTCTAGCAGAATATTAAAGTTTCACCATGTTCCTCACATTTCCAAGGCCAAATAAGTACTTTTATAAGAACTGTAATAAGTACTTGTATAAGAACTGTACTTTGATCGCTCTAGCAGGCTTTGCCTTTTTTTTCTGAAACACATTTGAAAAAACTCTGTAGCTAATTGGAGCTACTCTGCATGCCAGGGGAAGTTCTGGTGAGGTAAGGATAAGGTTAACCAAATATAAATTATTTGATTGTACTGTATATTTTGTTAGCTGTCTAAAATATTTTCTGATATTCATTAATATAGAAGGATATTAATAATTCCGCTTATATATTTTTTAATTTCTTAGTGTACTAATGTGTCTTTTAAGAAATTAATGGCACATTTAAAAATCCTGAAAAATCATGTAATTGATATTTTATTGTACTAGAACAGAAAAAAGTAAAATTCAGTTCATTTAATTCTCGCTTTCTGTGCTATTGGTTTTCTTCTTGGGAAGGAGTGTGGACAATGAAGACGATCTAATAATTTTTACATTCTTCTATTGCTTATAATATATTTTCCCTATTAAATAATGAAATGGACAGGAACACGTGCTGTGCCTTGGAATGTGATTCAAGCTCGCTCTCACACCTCTTTCCCATAACTGGCCAGCACTACAGCTGAAAATAGCTATCGTGAACTGAAATGACTCTTTACTGTCACCTCCTCCTTCTGTGATTATAGTCTTCAGAGTTCTGTCATGGTATTCTAATGCAATATGAATTGACACGTTCACTGTCATTCTGAATGGAAGATCAGGCAAAAGAAAGCTCTCCTATGCAGGAATGTTGTACAGGACACATTTCTAGAATAAGCCTGGATCGCTACTACTTCTACTTGTACTATAAAGCCCCTTTGGAGATCAGGGTCATAAAATTTTTAAAAATCAATAAAATAACACTTCATATATTTTATATATGATGTGTATCAAAATATAACATGGGCAATTCTGACTTCAGCGTGTATAGTTCCATTGAGAGTTTCTGCTAAGATCATGATACGAACATTGAGCAGGTTGCACAGTTTAAAGTGTTTCCCACCTCTTCCTATGCAACTCATTTTCAGCTTCTTTAGCATTCACAGAAACAGGTGTTGGGAAATTTCCGTTTGCCTGTGCTATTAATGCTGTGGTGGCAGAGTGTGACCACTATGCTATCACTTATCAAGCCAGCCGGGTTTTCCTTGGAAGGCGAGGTGAACGGTGGTTTGAGGAGCAAATACTGCCCCAACAGCTGACGGCCTGCTCTCAGCCCAGCACCCAGAATGTATTGCTTTACATTGGGATGGAGAGCAGAGAGCCAGAAGCTGTTGTCCAAGGGGAGAAGATACGAGTCTGCTCTTTGGTCTGTGGTGGATGAAGATAAATTTGGCAGCCAGCGGAGGAAGGAGGGAAAGGGCCAAGCTGGATTGCCCTTGCGACCACACTGTATTGTAGACATACCATGCAAGTCTGAGCTAAGCTGCCTGATATAAAACAGTGGCTGTCATGATGGCAGTTCTTGTCAGAGTGATAGTACACTGAACTGTACGCAGTGAATAAAGAATTATATGTTAAGTTGGTGTCCTAAATGCCCATGGCAGGGAGGGTGGAACTAGATGATGTCTAGGGTCCCTTCCAACCCAAACCCTTTTGTGATTCTATGATTCTATGGTAAGGTTCCCAACAAAATTCTATAGTTTTGTACTAATATGTTCTACAGCTTTTTACTAATATATGAGGTGAATGACACCTTCCATCTCTAAACTTTTGTTCTGTCTAGGTACTCTCAGCTTGTTCTAAATAGTAATGGAGAAAATCAGAGATGTATATAAAGCACACAGTATTCAGATGCGTATGTAACAATACTTGAATATCTTGGACCTTCCTGGGGAAACCAAGGAGGGAAGAAGTTTATGATAAGTATGTATCAGATCAGAAATAGTAAATGAATTCTCACTTGTATGACACTTGCCGAGAAGCTGAGATTGAATTGTTCAGTCTACATAACCTGTGTGACTCTCAAAAAAGTTTACAAAACTTTCTTAAATTTTAGAAAAGCTTATTTCAAAGAAAACCAGATAAAAAGGAGTACATCACATATAACAAGTAACTGTCTTCTTGCCTCAGTGGGTATAGTGGTATATGTATGTGTTAATTCACAGGAATCCACAGAAGTACACTCACCTAAAATCAGTATGACTGACCAGAATTGTAATTGGATGGTTTTATTTTTCATTTCTAAATTAATAATACAAAGTAATTTTTTCTGCTCTTCTGTTAGGGGTTGGAAAACAGTCCAGAGGAAAGAGAAAAATAATATATACAGACGGAGGTGGGAGAGGTAAGCTGATCTTATGTCTGTATATGTATGTTAAACTCAGTGTCTTTTATTTAAAAACAAAAATTAAAAAAAATCTTTTTTGTTATGTAGTAAGTAGAAGTTTGTCCAGTTTTAAAGATCAGTAAAAGTTTAGTAAAAGATTCCGACTTAATTGGAGCAAGGAGTGTCCAAAGTCTTCTTTTGTCTGTTGAAGGATAACTAATTTGTAATACACTCCCCTCAAAGGGAGGAGATTTATATTTCCTAGTAATAGTGGAATGTCTGGACCACAGAATGAGTCTTACAAGCCCTATTTTGAAGAAACCACTGCCGGTACTGTATTGTCACAGTACCATTTCCTTTTTCTTCTGATTTTCATGCATTATTTGGAAGGGAGGATCACACAGCATAGGGAACAGTGGTGTAGCCTAACCACTACTAAACAAACTACAGTCTGTGAAACTGTGAGCAGAAGGAAATGGAAGGTATTCAGGTTGGAATTACTGAGGATTTACCCTCCAAAGGCCACATAAATGTTGGTTTTCATTTTAGTCGTACTGGGTTTCCAGTTTCTGCTGTGATCTTGTATCGCAATTAGACGGATATTCATTGGATGCTACTGGTCACTGGTTCTGCTTGAACGTTATCCAAACACAGCCACTTAAGTACCTGTTATTACTCATTCTTTTTATGTGCCAAAAACATAGCTTGATCTGCTAAGAGTCCATAGGTATAAATATTAAATTTTAAGGATTTTACTCTGGAGTTCAGAGCTTTTAGACAGTAAAACAAATTTTCTTTTGTATCTTTGTCATCCAGTTTCAAATCTAAGTGTGAGGAACTTTTCTGGGGAAGAGCTAAGTTTCATTATTAAAAGCAACATAGATTTCCTCTGTCAATCAAACTCAGCATGGTAGAAATCAATGAAAAACAAGAAATATAACAGTGTCAAACTATGCCACCAGTGTTAAGCGCTAATTGGCCTAATTTCTAAGTTATGACTTTTATTGTAGCTTGGATATGTCTGTCAGGTTGGGCTGAAAGAATACTAAATGTGGCATTAATATGAAATCTTTGCTGGGAATCTATTTGGTTTTTTATTATTTTTAACTGTTAAATTTACAGTAGTAAAAAAGTAAAGAGTAGAAGTTCGTATTTCATAATTGCATTCTGTCTTTCAAAAAAGATCCATATTCAAGGTTTCAAAGTCTATTAACATCTGCCAATAATTTGGACTCTAAATATGGATTGACGATAGAGTAATAAAACAAATCAATGAGCAATGAAAGTAAAGTATTATAAAGCCTCCACGTGGTGACTATACTTACTGGGATATTTACATACGAATAGGTCTATCCGTATGCAAAAACATACCTTGAGCTGCACAAATTATTCACAAGTGCATTTTATGAATTGAACCTCATTACCCAAAATGATACCGATTCAAAGACATCTTACACTGTATTTTGCTCTTACACCCTTGTACTTTGAATTTTTATATTTAACAACCATTGCACATGGCAATTAAGCTCTTAAGCTTTGGTAGCACCTCAGATCAGTATATATATTTTGGAGCTATGTGTGTTGTGCTACTCTTACATGATGGTGAAGGAGTTTCAGTCCTGGATGTCTTTCTTTTCATGAATTTGAGCTGGAGCATTCTCCATATTCAAACATGGGATCTTTTATTCTCCTTTTGTAGTTTAATTACAGACTTCTTCCAAATATCTAATTTCA
This sequence comes from Ibidorhyncha struthersii, assembly GCA_013398815.1. Taxonomy (NCBI): domain Eukaryota; kingdom Metazoa; phylum Chordata; class Aves; order Charadriiformes; family Charadriidae; genus Ibidorhyncha; species Ibidorhyncha struthersii. The sequence continues at coordinate 62,592 of VZSZ01003446.1, forward strand.
TTGAAATTGTTAGTCATTCTGTCTTGACATATGCAGATATATTGGGGAAAATACACTGAATGTCTGGACTTGTTAGTGAATTGGAAAACTGTTGTCAAATTTATCTTTTGAAAAACGTGAACTGTGAGTTTAAAGTGCAAAAAGAATGATTTAAACTGTCTGGTTAATTCAAGTCCCTTGAACCAGTTCCAGTCATCTTGTCATTTTTAAAATCTTTACTAAGAGTAAAAGACTTTCATTAAGAAATGCACTGGGCAAATTTTGCTTAAACTGTCAATAATAGCAGCTGCTTTTCCTTTATGAATCGTCTGTAAAGTAAGACATATTTCGGAGCTTTCAACAGAGACGAAAACAGATTACTTGCTATAGTAGCAAGTTTTCCATTTCACTGTGTAGCACCACTTAGGAGTCATCCTGTTGCCTCCCAGAAACACATTTGCACAACAATTGTTTAAATGTAAAATAATAGGACAGGGACTTTGGTATTCCTACTTTGTGTGAGTGCGACGTAGCAGATGAAATAAGAGCGTACTGGGTGACTACCTGACTCTCTGTGGAAACAAAAAGTAATCTCTGGACCAGTTATGGATTACAGGCCATGAACTACTGAACAAAGGATGTGTTTGAGCTGTTCATTTCAGCTAAGATTTAAGATTTCTATCAAACTGTTTCTGCTAACTGTTTGCTGCCTAATATTTGTGGTCGGTGACCAGATGACTGAAGAAGGGAAATCAGAGGTTTGAGACAGCCCTAATGAACATTCCTAGGCGTGAGCCTTTGTACAAGTACTCATGAGACTTCTTGTTTTCTGCAAGCATTTTGGCTAAAAAAATACTCACATGTTTTCTGAAAATAAATACAAAAGGTCATAAATACCAGTGAGGTGAATTCATGGTTCTTAGTGTAATACATACCTCTGAGTACTTAGCATGCAGTATTCACCCATGTCTGAAGAGTAACAAGGGAGCCCTTGGAATGCAAATGTTCTTTACCAGCAGGAAAACTAGCAACAAAATATATCTGTTGTAGAAGGGTTCATGCCTCTAGATCTGAATCTGCCACGTATGCAAAAACACAGAAAACCCTTGAAGTAAAATTTCACTGTGCCTGGGAAAGTCTGAAGTAAAACAACATTAAAAGTAAATCAAATTTAAACTGTGCAAAAAACACTGTATAAACTGCTAAATGCTACTGAGGGACTGGATGTGTTACAGCTGCAGCTGTTGATTTGTGATACTTGCCCATGCAAATGTTCTTCTAGGGACAAATACACTATAGAACCGAAATATAGCTAATCTTTACAAAGTATGATATAGCACAGCTATCATTTGTCTAAGGTAGAAGCCTCAACTCTGCAAGGAAAATCATTAGAGAGGGATTCTTCACCTAACATTGCTGATGTATGTGATCTTAGAAAATTATCTTCAGAAATGTTAGAATTGTTCAGAAATAGAAATTGTTGCTGTTGACAAGTTCTTATGTATATTTTAAATGATTCGTCAGAGTGCTGCCAGCAGAACAGGCAAATAGGAGCTCTGGGGACTTCCTGGACCTCATTGACTGGACACTGAACACCCAGTTTTTCTTCAATCTGCCAGATGCTTTGTACAGACTGCTGAGCTGCTTCTAGAAATGAAATTAAATGGGAATTTTAGCAACCCTTTGGTTTTCATAATCAACTTAAATTTCATAAGAGGCTGTTAATACATTTATGTATCATAATTTAAGCAATCCTGTCTAAAAATGAGTCTTATTTTTTCTCTTCTTAAAAAAGAAATTAAAATGTTGTAATTCTTCAAAAGAACTGACTTGGTTTAGAGAGGTGCAGAATGCCTGTAGCTCCTGTATCCTTAATAAATGAAAAGTTCGTAAGATTCTTCATAAACCCTTTTTAGGAGAGCAGAGCAAGTTAGAATTTGTAGGAAATATTTGACATGATGTACAAAATTGGGAATTCTGTGGCATTGTGGGAGAGCAAGGACGTTATGCACAGAAATTATTATTCTTAGAAAAAGTCAGTTGTTGAATTTTTCAGAAGCTGACATAATATGGCATTCTTTCAGCTGCAGTCATACATTGGCCATAGATGCATTTTCTGAATCTCTCCTTAAAATTTACACTGAGTTGAAAAAAAGTTGAAATTAAAAGTATCAGAGTGATGCGGAGAAAATGACTTATACCTTGTATTCAGATAAGAGGAAAATAACCGTTTCCCTTTGACATTCTTACCATTTTTTCTTACTGTACTTATGGCCTGGGACATTCTTATTTGAACACCCTTTGAACACTACTTAGTATGTCCTTCAACACATGCACTATTGATATCAAAAGTTCATTGTTTTAGAAACATTTTATTAAGATTCATAGCCTTTGAACTTTGTATTGTTATCTGCTAAAACAAAATGACAATCAAATAATTCTCCCCCCCTTTTTTTCTGTCCTTCCACTTTTTTCAACTTCCTTGCTTTTCATTATTACTGTTACTCTGAAATGACTTTATCACAGTGGAACATAAACAAGAGATTAGGTATCTCATCTGGATTAGCTTCACAACCTCTCTCCTTTTCACCCCCAAAAGCTCAATGACCTGCTAAAATACGGTATCAGCTGAGTTTTCTTTGGCGAGCTTGGTTCACTTGACTTGACACTAGCAAGATCAAACTACAGCAGACTGTCAGCATACGGGATATCCTTTGAAAAACAGAGTTTTTCTTCTTTAGAGTCAGATTTTTTTCCTAACTCTTTTCTCCATTGTATTTTGGATTCCCCTTCCCATCTTCACAGAAGGAAAAAAGTCTTTGTGTATCTACAGTTGACCTCACAGTGTTGCTCTGAGTGTTGCTCTGCTCTCAGAAACTATATGTTGAGCACTTGCAGAGAAATTACAAATCTATTTCAAAGATAACAAGCAAGAAACATTTTTTTTCTGTATTTTAAAATTCAGATCTCAAAATTAAGTTGTGCTTTTCAGTTTGCAGCATGTTTAAGTAACTGAAAGATAACTCCTGAAAATTATGCTAGTTTCAAATTCTGATATTGACATTACCTTTTTCTTAACTTCATTATAGAAATGAGTAATTAATTGATTGTGAAATATTACACTGCCAATAAAACTAGATAAAAATGTGTGCATGGAAAAGCTTTTCTCAGTGGAAGACAAGACTGGTCTTCACTGGAGGAAAGCCTGTAGTTGCACAACATGTATCTGTCTTTTCACATACATTCAGAAAAAAAATGTTTGCATGGTTAATGATTACATTTGCTGTGATAATGACAAGCACAGTAAAGTTCTGTCCCTGCATCGAGGATACTATCTTTCCCCCTTGTAAACATGTGTCTAAATATTCTGTTTGGTCCTGAGGGCATCATGAATTCTGAATGGCTTTCCAGTTGATTCATTAGTTCTGCTGTTGCAACTGCACTGATATCAAAGAGTTTTAGGGAAGAGCTTAGTTTATGGAAGCTTGAGAGGAATTCTATTATGACCCAGTAACTTTTTTTTCCCGATTAATCTGGAAATGGAACTGAGTTGTTACAGGCCGTGGGACTGTATAGTGGTAAGATAGGAGACTTGTTGAAATGGAGATAGCACTACAGTTCAGAAATTCAGGGTTAGAAGAATCAAAATTAGAAATGGAGGTTAAATGGCTTTTGCTGTTTTAGGCAATTCACATATATTTCATGCAGCTGCACAGATTGGGTGGGAATCCAATGGAATTAGTAAAAATGGGATATTTAGATTTGAGCTTTCCTGGATGAAAACAGAAAACTGTTTCTATTTAGTGCTATTTTCATTGTTATTCTGCAAGGTATACTAGCTTTTTCTGTATGCTTTGCAAGTCTACAGGAGAATGAGTTGGATACAAAAGGAAGGCCTATAAATAAACATATAGCCTGACAAGCTCAGCAGGGTGTCAAAGAATATGTTGACCCACTAATAAGTGAGGGGTATGAATTTTATAGCTGTGATGTCTATGAAATCTCTTCAGTGAACTGCGTATGACACTATCATGTAACATAAAATATTCAAGTTCTAGCCTTTGGAAACGTTATAGTTTACTGAAGATTAGCTTAAAAATAGCAGTTATTTTAGATTAGTAGATAGCAAGATAGCTGGAAACAATATTGCTATAAAAGAAATTTTAATCATAGAAACATAATATGAAGAGCTGTAATATATAAATACAGGAAAATATGTCTATACTAGCTGAATTCATATGTCATATGTCTATGCAATTCCAAAGGCAATGTTATATGATCCCACTTTTTGCTTATAGGAGACTTTTTTTTGTTTATAATGACATTTCCAGCAGATATTATCAGCCCTTAAGTATGAGGCTTGGTGATCATGAGTATAAACATTAGATATTCCAGCATATAAAATTTCAGTGAGTTGCAACCAGTGAACACGGTCCTACTTCTGAATGCTTTCTGCAACACCGTTGTAACAGGGTCACTTCGTGACAACTCTGTATACAGGTGAGGAAGAAAAAACTGGGCAAAAGCTAATAGTTATCAAGCCTGCCAACAAACCAATTAATGAAGGCTCCTGCCTCAAGCCACAGCATCAACAGGCAGGCATCAGTGGTTGTCTTGCAAATGCCTTGGGCTCAGCCCCTTGTTCTAGCTCCTGATCCTTCATCCATAGCCCCACTCTTAAGGTGCATTATTTCTATCCAGTTTCTGTTGTGGACCACCTAGGCTGGCTTTGCTTCAGGTCCGTGTATGCTTTCTCAGTGGGTCCTGGCTGATTTCCCTCCTTGCCTGCCTTGGGGTTGTGCTCTTGACTTGCTCTCCTGGAGCACATGGACTTCCTCCCTTAACCTCTTGACAGTACCCTTGTTTTGCCTTCTCACTCCAGTTTTTCACCTTAGTTTTCTGTGAGTATAGAACCTAACTCTTGAGTTACCTGGAATCCAGTCCATGCTTAGCCTCTAGGTCTATCTGCCTATGTGCTGCTCTAAAAAGCCCTGTCCTCTCAGCAAATGCCAAAACCAGTCTTGAAGTCACTCCTCAGTGGCTCCCTCTCACAATAAAAGCAGCTTTTACACAGGAAATTAATGTGTGATGGGAGCCACACAGACCATCTTTGCATTTATTTTTCTTAAATACAACAAAACAAAACAAAAAAAAATTGCTCTGTTCTTTTTTTCATCAAAGTTGGTGCGCAGCCTGACCACAGAAAGGAGCTGGAACCAGACGTTCCACTTTACTCAGCATAAAGGGTCCCAGTGTTGCCCAGGCAGATGGAATATGTGCTTCTCTGCACAATATGTGTCTTTGTCAGCAGGAATTTCCATCATTTTAAAAGCAATTTAAAATGCATTTTCATATTAAATTTGTTGCCAAAACTTGTATTAGAGATGTTTGTTTTCCTTCATGCAGACTCCAGACACATCTTTCTCTTTTTGAGATAACTAATACTGGGTGTGAACTGCTAATGTATAATGATGAGTTGCATTTTGCTAGTCATATCATTATAGCTAATCCAATAAACACTGAAGTGGCTTGATTTGGTTACAGTATGCTGCATACACAGAAAACAACGTTTTACGGGAATAATATATTTTGAAGGGATTCTGTCTATTTAGTGCCTCCTCTGAAGAGGCAGCCTACTGAACCAACAGTTGTTAACATGACATACCTCTTAAGTTTTAATTTATTTTTTAATTTTAACCTTTGTAAACTTATTGCAAAGTGCAGAGAAACATGCTTACTTGGGTACAACTTTCACAGCTATACGGACTGACTGGTAACAGGGATAGAAAATCTCCCTCTCGTAGGTTACTGCTTCTTAATCTGATCTTGGAAAAGAAGCTACTGCTTTAAGGCAGTTAAAATACCTTTCTTTACGAGGAGAGGAAAAACCCTGCTATGAGTCACCAGCTACGGCGTGATAGTCACATATACCTTTCAGCTGGACAAGAACTGAAGAAAGTAATACATTCATTTTTACCATGTTCAGCTTGGAAACTTCACTTGTAAGCCAAAAAGAGGGTCACCCAATTCATTTTTGTTGCCTGTACCACAGAATTAAGCCCTGGCATAAGGTAGCCAGCAGTTGCATCCTAGAACAACCCAAATAAAGTCATATTTTGGAGTCTTTATGAATAGAGGTATAGTATAGTTCAGACTTCGGGAGAAAATTTTCACTAAATTGCTCTTGGTAAGTAAAAACTGAAGCTTGCACCATAGATAATTGCAAAAATATAGGTAAATTTCACTTACTTTTGATAAACTCTTAGATATGGCCCAAGATCTGAGCATTTCAAGAAATTGTTGATTACAGATAATGCAGACAAGTGGTGATCAGATACTCAAGATGTTTTCCAAAGCTATAACGCAGCTCATAAGCCGCATATGTTTTGAGATGGCAGCATCTATGGAGAAGTGATCCTTTTTTACAGAAATAAAAAGAATAGAATCTTATTCACTACTGGGGAGAAATATGGACAATGAAAAAAATTGACAGAGGCCTACATTTGGTTAGGCGGATTGATCTCACGGGAGTTCTCTAATACCCAGAGCTGGAGCTACTCATGAGAATAACTTTGCAAAATACAATCTCTGTTGTGGACACGTGATATTCTGTTCTCTATTAAAACTTGAATGGAGCTAAGATTTCACCCTCACTTGACAGGAAAAGATACTAGAATGAGAAAAAAAAACCCTACACCTTAAAAAGCCAAGACATTCTCAGATACTCAGGGAATAAGCACATTGTTACACATGAAAACAAAATATGGCAGAGAAAAGAAATCAACTATTTGCTTCATCTTTGATTTCTGTGGAACTGAGCCTTTAAAATAAGCTTCCTCCCTAGGCTGAACCATCTACTGGGGGTGCCCACAGGTGATAAAATTATATCCTTCTCTCTTTTTCAGCCAAGTCTGTTATGGTTACAGAAAACAATGCTGAAGACACAATTTCTAAAAATATAATTTGATCACAAAGGCAGATGGTTTCATTTGTTCCATTCAGCCACTGCTATCTTGATACATTTTATTTGTTCCCTATTAATTGAATGGAACTAAACCAGACATACAAAAGGAGTAGCTTCCTGGATGACAGTTATCCCAGGCTCTGATGAAGATTCTTATTTTCCAAAAATACCTCATAGATGAGCAGATTCTGAGGCTTTTAGATTAATAGTATGTATCTAATAAAGGCTGATTTTATTGAATCCATGACACTTTGGTAGTGTAGGTTGATAAAAGGAAGGAAGAGAATCCCATTTGAAGCAAAAGTACTTTTAATAAACACTGCAAAGTCTAGAAATGTTGTACTTACTGAACTTGAAATAGTCAAAATGATTTAGGGATGTTTGGTATGTTACTGATTTAATGCAGTTTCCTCTTATTTTCAGGTTCTCAAATTGAATATGCAAGTGGTGATATACCTGTAAAATCTGTGAATAAGAACGTGAAATGTTTCTGATACAGAGTACCTTTTAAAATTACTCTAAGACTTTTACTCATACAGTAGTAAGCATGGGATCACAATTTGTACAGCAATGTAAAATTAGGTTCCATTATATTCTGAATGCTTTTGCACACTGGGTACCAGTATCTCCCAATTCTGTGTACTTGTATAATGGCTTTTAAAAGTTATAAATAAAAATAAGCATTCATTTCATTCATTGCTGTTCTTTACCCATATGTAAAAGGGAAGATGTATTTCTTGTTATACTAGTCTCCATTTCTTACAGCAATGTTGATGCTTCAAAGCCTGTATTGCAGATAGAGTCGGCCGGTCACTGGGTGCCGTAGACCCTTCTGTCTAATCCGTTTTTCCCTTGAGCATAGCATGGTGTCAGCCATGCGACTGGTTAAACTGGTTGCTTGAGCTGAATGCACTTTCATTTTCTGCCTTATAATTCTTGAACACGTTTCTAAGAAAAAAACTTTCAGTTATCAGCGGAATCATTGTACTTACACCATAGGACGAGGTCTAATCCCAAAGTCGTTCATTTGCTTATTCTGCTTTTAAGAAGCTGTGGGGATAACAATGGGTTGTAAAAAGCCAATTTCCTGCTGTCGTCTGTTTGACTCTGGTCTCTAATGTTAGGCTGTACATCCGCAGGCCCTAGTGCAGCCCCTCGCTAGGCAAGGCAGTGGAGGGCTTTATGTTACAGAGCTGTAAGGATGTTTATAGGTGTATTTACGGAACAGGTTGTCCGGTGAAATCTTTGCTGCATTTAGAAAAGAAGGAAAGGGTAGGCAGAGTTCATTTACCTACAACGAGCATATATTATTTGTGGACGATTTCCTTGGCTGGGTACATTTCTGATGGTAACGAAAAAGCCAGTGGGGACCAATATGTAGTTGTGAGAGAACTGAAGAGTCACTCTTGCCTTAAATTCTGCCCTGCTTTCTAATGTGACCTTTTCCTTTATATTACAGAATCTCTATAATTAGAGACAATTTCTTAATGTTTAAGACAAGTGGGAAAGTAATATTCAGAGGAAGAAGCAAGCATGTCTTAAAGCTCTTCTCTGCTGGAAGAAGGAAAAGACAGAATTGGGATTTGGAAATGTCAAACAAGATCTGTGCATACAGGGCTAAAAATGAAGAAATAGTATAAAATATTGGTTTGGAATTTTAAAGAGCTGCCTGGCTGTTCTCAGACTGAATATGCATGCATGCTTTGAAAGTAGGGATTTGCTCTCTGTGAAATATTTTCTTTTTAGTTCAATACAACTCCATCTAATGGGTCTACAAGATATACCTCCATGCATTGCCATTTTGAAACTACGGAAGGTGAAATAACCTTGCCAATATGTTTTCCATCCCTAAGCGTTAGTGTCCCAGCTGAAAGCGCGGCCGGTCTCATTGTGGTCAGCCTTGTGGCCACCCTTCTTTCTCTTTCTTCTCACGTTTCCTTTCTATTGTGGAAGAACACAATAGAAGCTTCACAAAGAGGAAAGTACTTGTAGTATTTAGGGTGGACCAAACACTAATTCAAGACCAAAGAGGACATTCATACAAATAGCAAGATATAAAAATTATGCTCTTAACTAAAAATACCTTTGCTTGCCCTAGATGTACCACGTAGCAATAGTCTATGCTAATTCTTTTTCCCAAGTTAAATTATTCATTATAAACAATTACAGATATTCTAAAAAAAGTAACAATGTAGCACACTGCTGTTTATGATACCATCTCCTGTTTTACCTTTCTCTCCCTTTTTTTGCATTCTAATCACAGGTTGCACCCAGACACCAAACGGTAGAAAACACTTGCCCAGAAGCAACAATGGAAGACATGGGCTAAAAGCTTCATTTTCTCAGCAGCTTTGCTAACTGGTTTTCAAATGCCTTTGCTCCATCTGATCAAGGTGTTTAGGTTACGTGGAAACGCTACAGTTGTCTAGAGGTAGATGACTGCAATGGCTGGCTAAGATATTTTGCTAAACTACTTACTATTTTCAAGGTATTTAATTTAAAATTATTTGGGGCATCTCGGTGCTGCAGTGCAGAAAACACCAGGGACAAAAATCATATTAATCCTCTCTAGAATTATTTTGCTGATTCTAAGGTATGCATGAGTGTTGAACACTTTGAGAAAGGGGTCTTCCACAAACCTCTTCTGAGACAAGCTTTGGATTTTCATACTAAGATGACTTGCTCAGGCTTTTTTTCCTTATGTAAGTGTGTGTGTTAGCCTCTAATGAAGTGTGAAATCTCACTGACTGTGTAAGAAAATCATGAGGAATCCATCATACGTAGTAAAGACAGGGCTTCTGGCTGCAAGAATATATCAGTACAACAGCAATATAGGAAGAAGACGCAGATGTGATTTGGTATGGAGTTGGGGTAGCTGCAGGGGACTCAGATATTTAGGTCATAAGAGGGACAAGAATTTTGCTGTAGGTAAACAGGACCTTAATCTCTTCCCAGCTAATGGCAGAGTTATTTTGATGTGCAGGCAATGATCATATAGGGAAATTATATACTACAATCCTTCTTACCTACTCATGTACACTCCTACAAATTTTGTTCATTTGTTTGTAAACAGCTGAATGGTCCCATTGTAGTTGCCACTACGGGAAAGAACATGTGTGAGCTAATTAGAACAAGCTTTGTAAGTCCCAGCTCCTATTGCTGTTGCTGCTGTGATCCAAACAGCAAAAATACTGGGTTTAGAAGTATTAGGGAGTCAATATTTCAATTTAATTTAATGAGATAATCTTTTATTTTTAAAAATAATTTATTTGGTCTTTCTCTTCCTTTTTCCTGTAAAGAAAGTGTATGTCTTTGTAGTTCCCTGTGAGTTCTAACAAGGATCCTAGGAAAAACTAAGATTGTGTTAAATAAATATCCATTCAGAAAGAACAGTAGGGAGCCCCTGCAACACGTATCATCCAGCACCCCAACGGCCATCAGACCGCTACTACCATCAGTGATTCTCTCTCCCTAATACTTCAAAACATTTTCAACAATTTTTTTCCTTTTGTTTAAAAACCACCCTAAACTTAATTTTGTTGTCTTTAAAAGCCTCTAAAAATTAAAAGGAAATTTTAATAGGACCTCGAAACACACAATAATATGCAAAACTGTGTCATTTTTTAAGATTGTCACATTCAAATAAAAGCTGAAACATTCAGGAACTGAAGCATTAACTGGTGTAAGATCACTTAGTTGAAAAGGAAAAGGACTCTACTTCAGGGTAACAGCTGCTCTTGCTCTGATGTCTACATATTTTTCATAGTTTGGGGGAAAGATTTTATTGTTTTTTGCTGTAAGAGTTTTGTAGGTGGGCAGCTGACAATTTAATAGAGCAAAAGGAGCTGTTGGACTGGTGCAGTGTCAGGGCTGCGCTGTACTCATCTGCTAATCCACAATGAGCTCATTTTATAGCATAGGCCAAAGCAATGCCAAAGCTATGGTATAATTTAGAGCAAATGTGGAAAGATGACGTGAAATAGATAGAAAATGAACACTGAAATAATATAAAATAAACACTGAAAATTAACTGTCTTTTAATTAAAGACAGAATAAAATGTGCCTGAGATTTGACAAAAAGTACAGCTGGCAGAGCACTAAAATGAAAACAGTTTCTTTAACATCTAAGGTTTAACATATGGCATAGGTCAGTCTATAAATTAGTTTGTAAAAGTCAAAGTTAAACTTGCGGATTAAATTTAAAAAGCATTTGTTTGGTGGATCTAGATATACTGAGAGGGGTCGAGAAACCTTTTTCTCCATGTGAGTGCATTATCAGGCAAACCTATATTGCCCCATGCTGTGATAGGAAAGCAGATAAGGTCTTTGCCATCTGTTCTGAAGGTCCTGAGTTTAATTCTCCATGGGAGTTAGTACACGGTGCTGGTAGGAGGGGAGGAATTCATTTGGGAAACTGTTTATCTTTCCTTTGGAGAAAAAACATTTTTTACACAATATTATTTTAATCAGAAGAGATTTCAACTCATTTCTCTGCTTTCCTGAGGTTTCCCAGAGAATTGTAAACTAGTGATTCTTGTCAGAAATAAATGACTATAGGAGACGATATTTATTGAAAGTGCACTTCTATTTTATTGGGGCTTAAAAGCAATGTATAAATATCCTGTTTATACTATACTCATGTTCACAAATTTTACATATGTACTACTTTCTAGAACTTAATGGTGTCAAGATGATTAAGCTCCATTCACACAGAAATAATAATGTTCTGATGTCTGAAAGAGAAAGAGCAAACTGGTGATATACAGCAACCGCGATATTCTTTAAAATGTTTTTTTTGGTTTTTTTTCCCTTGTTTTACTTTTTCCCCAAGTAGCAAACAAATTTTAAACCTGTTGGTCAGAAGAAGAGCTCTTTACTCCTGGTTCTTTCCTTCTAAATAACAAACAAATGTAGGACACTATACTGATCGTGTCTTTTCTTTCTTATCTTTCCCTACCAAAGATATTTTAAACAGATGTTATAGGCACCAGTCATTTAGTAGGGCTACCACCTGCTGAGTTCTTCAAGTGGGTCATGCGAGGGTTCAGTTAAAGCTATGCCAAAGACCCTGTTTTGTTTTTATATTTCTACCTTTATTATGCTGTGCACGGACATATCATTATGAAATACATGTATGTGAGAAAGGTTTTGCACCCAGGTGCAAGGGCTTGGCACTGGCTGGATGTTTTAGAGTCTTTTTTATAACAACATTCTACTTTTTCAGCCAAAGTTAACATAGTCAGAAAGCCTCATTAATATAAAGTGAGCTGAATTTGCGACAACTGGTTCTCCCTCAATCTCTTGAGTTTCATGACTTTTGCCTATGGGATCGATTGCGGGGGGGAAGTGATAATGGTATATGAGCTGAGAAGTGATTCTGTCTTGTCTGACAAGACACCTTCAGAAGAGAGTCAGGAAAGCAATGCGGATGAGTTCTTGGAGGAACGGGGACGCAGTTGCAAAGCTCCAAGTCCAGAGTTACACAGCTGTTTCATTCAAGCTGGGAATACAGAGATCAAAGGAGCTCTGCACTGTTAAATGGGCTCTCTGGAGAGAGGGAAGGAGACAGTGAGGACAGAGGGATGCAAGTAGGAATTATGCTTCTGCTGTTCTTGCTGACAGGGACAGATGTGAGCCATGGACGTAGATCCCAGGGGGGGCAATGTGAAGCAATTGGAGTGTTTCTCCAGCTTCTGGGGAATAGTAAACCACAGGGAATGATAGACAGTGAATAGGTGTTGGGCTGTTTTAAAGTTCTCTTTTCTTGTAATTGGGTAATGCTTTGATCCAAGGAGGCTGCCAGGTGCCAGTGGCAAAGCTTCTACAGGGACCAGGAACTAACCTTAAGCCGCTGCCACTGGGATAGTTGTCAATGGAAGCAATGGTCTGAGGGTACAGCTTCACTTTTGGGTGGATGGACTGCGCAATTGCACCCGGAGAGAAGTGACAGCTCCAGTTATGAGTTAAGCAGTAGGGAAAATGAAGTTATTTGGCATTGTTGCTGATTAGCACTATGAAGTTGTTCTTTCAGGAGACAATGAGAAAAAATCCCAGAAGAAAGAGACACCTATAATGGGAGATCTAAAATCTCACATTGTATATATAGATATATAGTTATTAATCTAGTTTCTTTATAATACATTTTCAATTAAGAAAATCTGTCTATTTTCTAGGGTTCATGTGTGCAGAGTGGCTGAAAATGTATTACTTCAACAAGATAGTAAAAACCTCTTGGTATGACTTTAAGGTGTGTTTTCTATTAAGTAACTTTTAAATACTATTTCTGTAGGTTTTGGTCTTAAATAAAGAATAATAGTTTGGTGATTGTAATAGTATTCAGGTTTACAAATTTACGCAAAGTTTTTGTTTACATTAAAAAAAAAAATATATCCAGATCCTTACTGTTAAAAGGCATAAATTGAAATAAAGGACCAATGACTTTGTAGTCCCTCAGCAAGATCTGTTCTTGTAATCAGGAATAACTTTGGATAGAAAGAGCTTCCAGAAGCCAAGAAAACTTAAATGTTTTGGTTCCCATCTGGGTTTAAAGTCATGGGATTTATGATTTTAACTTATTTAAGTGCTTATAAAAATTTTGCCCTTGTGTATTAAAAAATGTGATCAAGGGCCACATGCACTCAAAGTTTAGATATGTCCCTAAGTCTCTTTGATTTCAAGGCAAATTGAGGGCCTAGAGGCTTTTGAAAATTCATTTAAGCACCTAGTTCAGCTCAAAAGCTGAAGCCCAAATTTGAAACTTGTGACAGAGTTGTATATAAAGAATTAATGCAAACATTATGGACCTGGACCTTTGGATACTTTCACATCTATAATATTAACTACTTGTTAATGCTGAATACAGTTTCTTTTGAGATGACACAGACATTAGTACTACTGGTACCTTTTTTTTTTCCTAAAAACATGCCTTTTACTTTATTTCAGGATAACAAATTGATTCACTTAAGTTAGCAGGATAAATAACATGATGGACTTACTTAAATATTCATTTTCCATAATTAGGTTTTCAGCCTGTATCATTTCTGTTATGCGCTCTGGCAGTATGGAATTTTATGAATTAAATAGAATCATAGAATCGTAGAATCACAGAATTGTCTAGGTTGGAAGGGACCTTTAAGATCAAGTCCAACCATCAACCTAACACTACCAAAACCACCACTAAACCATGTCCCTAAGCACCATGTCTACCCGTCTTTTAAATACCTCCAGGCATGGCGACTCTGCCACTTCCCTGGGCAGCCTGTTCCAATGCTTGACAACCGTTTCGATGAAGAAATTTTTCCTAGTATCCAATCTAAACCTCCCCCGGTGCATCTTGAATTGAAATAATTTAATTTGTAATATATTTCAATATATTATTACTGTAACATGAGACTGAAAAGCTGTGATCTAATTTGTATAACTCAAGAAGAAAACCAATGGCTTAATCTAGATTGCCAGGCACCTCTACTTACATTGCTTTAATTGGTACAGTTAAGGAAGGCAAAGGATAAGGTAGCAGAGGGAAGCTGTGGTGGTGTGGGTAGTGTACCTGTGTGTGCATGTTTGCAGCTACGCTCATGAATTTATTTATACTTTCTTTCATGGCTGATGAGTGTGGAAGTAGGACGTGCTGTATCTAAACAATACTACAGCCGCCTGAAGATGAGATGGGCAGACTGACTGCATGGTTTGGATGTGGAAGGAGTTGAAAATTTTCATATTAAAATTTTCTTATAAGTGACTTTAAATAAGAAAGCAGGTAGTGATGGCAAGAATTTTTGGTGATCAGTTTTGGGGGTGGGTTTTCAGAAATAGCCATTGTCATTTCTTATTCATAAATCCAAACGAACTCATATATTGGATCCAATATGACAAATATTTTCAGTTATAATGACATTTCAGGAACATCCAAATTGTTTTTTCTGCACACTTAAGAAAGCTAGCTTGAGATGCTCAAGAAAGGGGTGGTCCTCCTGTAAGTCTGAGTGCTAGGATGCTTACTTGGGGTGCATGAAGAGGGTCCGCATTCCCCTCTCAGCCTGGTAAGAAGAAAGTTTTCCCATCTTCCAGGCAAGTGCCTTAAGCCTGGGGCTGTCTGGCATTTTGAAATCTGATTTTGATATCTCCTGGGAAGACACTCATCAGGCTGATGGAAGGAATGATTCTATAGCTGTGTTATCATATGAATAGTACCTTATAAAAAAGAAATCTCTTATCTGTTTCAGCTCTGTGTCTCTGGACTGACGTCAGACCATTTGTCCTTCTGTTCCCCAACTCATCTTGCATGACCTTTTGAATAACAGCAAAAGAATATTGGTACTGCTCCAGTTTTCTGACGTTGACTCAAGTTATTAAAAAGTCTCAGTCAGAAAATAAAAACAATCCGTTGAAATCCTCTCAGGAACTCTTCTGGGAGTCCTGTGTGGAATTTAAAAATATTTAACTCTAGTTAGCATATGTTTTTTTGACATACTCTGTAGTTACTTGTCCACTCTGAAGAAGTTCATTCTCCCTGTAAGATGGAGTATCTCATCCTTCTTCCCAGATAGAAAACAGCAGTGCACAGAATAAGCCTTTTCATCCATCTGTACTATTAAACATTTTATTTTTGCTTTAGTCACTGCCAAATACACATACTTTCTTGATCTTCTCAGTTTTCTTTATCAATTTTGCCTCGGTTATTTATTTTAATTTATGTAGTTTATTTCTCTTTCTCCTGTTGTAAAAGTAGTACTTTTCTAAATCACAGTGGAGCAGCTTTGTGCAGAGGTATGGGAGCTGCCTGATAACCTGATGGTTGGAATATCCTCCTGGGAGAGTGGGGCCCTTTTCCAAATCAGAGTGACCGAGCACATGAGCTGCAAGTAACCTTCAGCTATCAGACATAGCCACAGCAGTTTCCAGACACACTGCTTGGCTGTATCCCTGACAAACCTCTGCCCAAGTCCCAGCACGTAGAGCAGAAGGCCAAACAGAAGGGCTTTGGCTGGCAATTTCCCGTGATATTTGGACTGGAAACCTACCTAGAAGATGAATCTTCCTTCCTGATGAGGGTCACTTGCAAGATGTTGCCTGACACCAATACTCGCCTGTCTCGTTTTGCAGAGTTGGGCCTTTGCCCTCCCAAATTCTCTCCCTCAGTCTGCTCTCCCCTCAGTCCATGTGCCCTTTCATGCAATGGCACCGGTATATTTATAGTTAACTTCCTTTGTGCCATTCTGTTTTATACAATGGGTCAATGAAGCGTTTTGAATCTACTGGAAATAGTGCACACATTTCAGCATGCCATTTGCAGGAAAGGACGGTCAGCACATTTAAGTCTTCATCCATGCTCAAACTTGTGATCCATGCTTTCCTCGCGAGCTCTGGCTACTGTCAATTACTGTGCAGATGAAATATGTCCTGGTGTCAGCCTCTTTATGCAAATCACTTTATTGTTCTCTGGTTTATGGCAACAAAATAAAACCAAGGCAGAAAGTACCCAAAATAATAGTGGTGTAAGTGCATATCATACTAGACCAAAAAAAAAAGTGTTTGTTGGACATGCAGAACCAACTGTGATTTTGATGGTTTTCTAGAAACAGGCATCGATAGTATATGATAAAGCTAGAGATAGTGTTTCATTTGGTGGGATCAGGAAGTGCTTTGAAAGTAGAAATATTTAGCATGGAAGAGAGTAGATATTAAATGAATGGATTTTTATTGTACAGCTGGCTTTATAAAATGGCTTTGTAGTTTATTGGTTAGTGCCATGTGGCCCATTTCTGGCACTTTCTTTAGATACTCGGGGGAGCTGTGTTCTCAAGTATCCTCACATATTAATGACAGTTTGTATTGTTTTAGTGGGGAGCCGATTGAGGAGACGACCACAACCAGGGCTTGTGACAGCCTGTGTTATGTAGAAGGAAGGAGTCCAGAAAAAGGTATTTGTTAGATATGAAATGAAAGTCATTGAAAGAAACCTGATACAGTAAGGTTTTACTTACTCACAGTTAAAGACCTAAATGGAGAACAGCGCAAAACACACTGTCTTGCCCTTTCAATCGCAGAGCTGTATTATGGAAGTTGTCTGAACATACACTTCTGCCAGAAAAAAAATGAGCTCAAATATACTATGCATTGTTGAGCTGTTGTATTTTCAGGTTTTATGTTAGGATTTGGTTGCAAGCTTGGAATTTTATTATTCTCTTTTTATTACTTGAGACAGTGAAGGGGGCAAGGTGTTTGCCCTGAAAACTTCTGATGTCTAGTTGCTAGGATATCACTTTTTTTTCCAAGTCTTTTATCAAGGAAAATGAAATAGAATAGTCTTTATTTTTTATTCTATCATGGATTTTGCATCAAAACACTTACAGTCATGAAAAGTGGTGAAGATTTCTTTAAATTCTGCTTTTTTATTGACTTGCTGAAGTGCCCTGAGCCATTCAAACTCAGTACCTGAACATAAAACAATGGCTATGTTTTAGCCAAAATTCAGTTGTTTGTTGCTATTTATATTTAGCAGACTACAGTTTTATATATGAAAAATAATTTGATCTATTCTGTTTATACTTTCTATGACCTTCTATAACTCAAATGCACACTGTGTAAGTACCAGACACGCATTTCAGAATTCATACAACCATTTTCTAAGTATTGAATGACTTCAGGGGGAGGGGAGGAGCTAACAATTTATGTACATTTAACAGATGTTTACAATGTTACAATAATTATATCTTAAAAGAAAATTGTTTCATGAATTTAAATGCATAAGATGAGTTGAGGTCATGGATTAAATGTTTTTATAATTGTCAAAATATATATAAGCAAGCATGACCATAATATAAAATCTGTTCTGTTTCAAGATAGGTCAAGAGAGTAGAATCATCGAATCACAGAATGATTTGGGTTTAAAGGCACCTTCATTATTAAAATATCTTCTGTGCTTCATGCATAACTAAATTTTTGAACTGTTTCAGTATTTTATTTCATTTGAGTTTGTATGAGTCCTTTCTAATTAGGATTACATTCCAGTTACCTGAAAATTCTCCCAAGAGCAGCCTCTGCACCAGAAAGAGGACCACCTATTTTTTAGAGATTTTATTCCTATCTTGTAACATCAGAAAAATCTTTTAGCAAAACCAGTGGTGATGAAGCTGATCATTCTTCTTGCTCTAGGCTAAATCTTTGCATGAAAAGAGATATTGCTCCCAATCTGCTAAACCATGTTAATGAACTCACCTCACATGCTGAATATTTTTGAAAAGTCCACATAAAGGGTTCCATTTAGCACCGGCTGAATGAATTACTAAATGCATGTTTATGAATTTTAGTTATCTTCTCCCTTGGAAAGCCTGGAGTGCTTTGCTATGTATCTTGGGTTTTAGTGAAAATATATAAAAATATGTTACTATTTTGGAAAAAGGCCACTGGAATAATGAAGAGATGTAAAAATGCTATGATAAGCATACTTATAAACCCAGCAAAATTTACTTTATGTAAGCAGTCAAATCTTGCATCTTTAACAGCTTGTTTTAACAACTTAATTAAGGTTGGACTTTCCTGTATAGCTGTCCAAGTACAGTCACATAAGTCATGACACCACTTTGTTCACTCTCTGGTCTGAAAAGCATTTAGACGGTGTTAGCAGGGGACTGCGTCTAAGCTTGTAAATCCTGCTTGGATGTGCTTCATAGAGAGGTTGAGAGGGTCAGCTTCTGAATCTCTGAAGAACTCTGGGACACGAAAATCTTGTGCGATGTTTGGTCAGAGTGTGAGTGGAGATAGCTCATGACTCTCCGCATCTGACTGTGCACACCTGGGAAAGTACAGCAAGCAACATTGGGGGTGCAGTCAACAGAGTACTCCAGTGCTGTACTACCATTACCCCAAGATGATGTCTATATTAACTGTGTTGCTGGATGCAATTTCTCATTATGACAGGGAAACATAGAAGATTTTTGGTGTAACTGTATTTGTTTGATTCTCACAATATATCTGTACTGCTCTGAATGCTCAGTGCATCTGAAGTCCAGCGGCACATGGTACCCATAAGCCCAGTGATATTCTTTCAGACTGAGAGTTTTCTGACTGCTTTATAAACATTTTTGGTTCCTAAGTAGGGAAAAAGGAGCCAAAACACAATCAAGAATATGACCTGGTACTTTTTGTGTCAGAAGGGATCCAAGACATGACCACGCTTTCTGATGTGAAAGCTTGCATGGCACTCCAAGAAAAGGTGTCCTGGCAAAACTCACGAAACAGCACCCTAGTATGGCCCAAGGTTCAAGTGATTATGGCACTGTTTTT
Organism: Ibidorhyncha struthersii; assembly: GCA_013398815.1. Taxonomy (NCBI): domain Eukaryota; kingdom Metazoa; phylum Chordata; class Aves; order Charadriiformes; family Charadriidae; genus Ibidorhyncha; species Ibidorhyncha struthersii. Next base: position 81,823 of record VZSZ01003446.1, read on the forward strand.
CACCATCCGTGCCACCTCGTTTTGTTGTGTTGCTGTGCTAGTCACCACCTGTGCTTCACCCTAGATAAACTGTGTAGGAGCTGATGACAGTCTTCCTACTTTGCTTCACAAAAATGTGATGACCTTTAACTAGATAATGTTTGCAAGGTATTCTTTGGCTCTGGATAAAAAAAAGAGCCCTTAGAAATTTAAAGCAGTAACATACCTTTCTTCACTGAAACCTTCAGTTGTGACTGCTTCAAGTTACAGTAGCAGCTTGTACTTATATGATTTGTATGTGCACATTTAAACAAGGTGTTATTTTCAGTATTGCTGGACATTATTCTTAATTTAATAAATTACTGTAACTGCGTACGATTTTCACACCAATATCATCAGAGACATTTGTTGAACCCCTGTGATGTGCCTGTAAGGTGCAACACAGAGCTCGCTGCCTAAGGAAAAGAGCGGTCTTCAGTGCTCTCTGGGTCCTCCCAGTTCAGAGGCTCTCAAAGGACTGAAGGCATCCTCAGACTTAGAAATGGTTCTTGGAAGTGGAGTTCTAAGCACGTATGTTGGAAAAACCTGCAGGAGTGAGGAAAAAAAGTTTTTACATCCTTTATGCTCTGTTGACTCTTGTTCCCAACATTAATGAGTTCAACTAGAGTTGAGGAACTTGTCCAACATTGCAGTCCCCAGAAGTTTACATTTCAACAAACATAAAATATGAACAAAGGAGACAAACAAAAAGAACAGAGAAAGGAAGGATATGGCTTCAAACAAATGAAGCCAATATAAGTCAAAATACAACTAAAGAAAGAGAGGAAGAGTAAATCCTTTAAATAAGCAATATTAGCCACAAAGTCCCAAACGAATATGGGAAAAAAAGAACAAACGGGAATTATTCATAGAAGCTCACACCCTCCTCTGGAGGTTGCAAACTACTGAACGTGCTGAGGCTCTGCAGACCCTGCTTTTCATAACTGTACCCCCAACACTAACTGTAACACTTGTCATGCCCTGAGCGCACTGACAGGCATTAACAGCCCTGAGTAGCCTCACCTGGGACCCCCACCCACACACCCTCTGCCCACGGGCCCTGGGGCTCCATTTAAGCTCAGACCCGAGCCTTTACTTCCTTCCTGAGCTATGCAGGGCCTGTCTGTCTCTCTGCTCATTCCTGCCTCCCTTGTCGGACCTCGGACTTGCATTGCAGGTAGCCTGTTACTAGCCCTATCTCTTGGGTGGACCTTTCTCATTCATGCTGTAGCCGTGCCTCCAGTCTTGTCTCCAGCTGCTCTCTACTGGAGTGTCTGGATGGACTCTTTTTCCGGTGTCTTGTTTTGCCCATGGTGTTCACATGCTGTGGACCCGTACCCTAGCCCGTGCGGGCATGGCCTTTGCTGGGGTTACCCTGGGCTCCTGGCTCGGCTGCCCCTTGCAGAGCAGCCCTGCGTGTGCTGCTCCCTGACAGCACTAAGCGTAAGAGGCCTGGCATGCTGAGACAGAAAGCGTGAGGTATGATAGTCCCAAATCTGTTTCTCTGGAGCTTCAGGGTCTAGAGTTTCAGGGAGGAGGGGTGTGTTTTCAAAATGCTCTCTCTTACTGTGGGATGGCTGTCAGGGCTTGCAGAAGATCCAGCTCTTGGGAAGGGTCGAATAATAACGAACATCCATTGTGCGGTTCAGGCTTTCAGCTTGAAAACAAGTTGTATGCATACCAGAGACTCGTACTGGGGGAGGGGGGAATGGCGTCCACTTTAAGAGAGTTAGAAGCTTAATGCATTCAAGTTGGAACTCTCACAACAAGTTAAATTTCCTTCAGAATGAAATTACCATTCTGTGTCCGACTTGACAGAGTGCTCAGCAGAGAAATGGCAAGGCTGGGCGCAGGGTGTGTAGGATCTCTGTGTTTGTCAGGTAGGCTGTTGGCCTGGGGAATGTGGATGGACTCATCGTCATCCTTCTGCAATGAGCAAGTATGTGAGCTGGTGGGAATCGGAAGGCAGGATTTGAAAACAGCTTAATCTGGCAGAATTTCATTAAAATTGAAACATCTCTGGGAAACATTTAAACATTAATGGATAGGCAAATTGAGAATAGAAAAATGTTAAATAAAAATAGCAATGTTGTTGTTTTCTCCTCCAGTTGGCTCTACTGGTAATTCTCCTTGCATACCATATAGTAGTAGTTGGTGTTGTTCCATGTGGCTGTTTTTTTGGCTTGGGGTTTTTGGTTATTTTTAAACGTCTTTGCTCAGAGCTGTGGATGGTTATATTCAGAAAACAATTTTAAAGTAACCTGCAGCCTTAATCACTCAAGAGTTAAGAAATAGAATTAAGACTGTTGAGGCCATTATAGTTCAATCCCCATGTACTTTATGAGATAGTCTTTAATTACATGATCTCATTCTTTGTTTTCCCACAGGACCCTGCCTCATTCAGTGTGCAGGATGAACAGTGCTTGGAATGAATCAGCACAACACAGTGAAAGAGTCTGTTGTTTGCAAGACTCATCTCAGTTGTTGAGGAAGTTGGGATATGTGTTTTGAATGAGTTGGGATGTCAAGAAAAGAAAGGATGGTCTTGTAGCTGAGGAAACTGCATGTTGCCCTGGAGAATGAGTTTCTGTCATTGTCTCTGCCAAAAAGACCCTGTGAGATACTGCTTTGGGGGAGAAAAAGCAAAAAACTTTTCTCAGGTATCCATTAACTGTGAACACCTAATTTTCCTAGAAATCTGAGGGAACGGGTCCACATTCTTTATGATCAATATCAAAAAAAGTGTTGAATTCAGAGAGCACTGTTCATTCCTGCCCTTTGGGCAAAATGTAGTGTGCAATTGTAATTAAGAGATGTTTTACAAAGGAGTTGTATAAACGTGTCTTGTGCTTTCAATACTTCATATTCTGCACTCTTACTATAGCTGTTTGATATATTAATAACAAAGCTGTCTGTATACCCATATCTAACATTTAGTTAACTGTTAAATAGAAAACTAGAAAAAGTGACTAATAGTAAGTTAGTCTCTGGTATATGTTGATACGGAATATTAGTGCAAACTACCTAACATCTTAATTACAGGTTTCTTAATTTATGATGACTGATTGTTTTATCTTTGACACTCAGCTGGATATCCTACTATAGTAGCTGCAAACTGTCTGTGAAGGACTTATTTTCTTTTGCAATCTTTTGAAATAATCTAGTTTTTTTCAGTTGTAAGGGATTCTTTTAAAATTGAGGCCCAAAGTAAGCTTTCATGTATTTGAATTGCATCTAGTCTGTTCTCCATGTAACTCACTGTGGTTGTCCTTTCCATTTCCATTTGAACACCATTTTTTAGGCATTTATTTAGCCAATGCTACAGCGATGTGGCCAGAATTAATTTTTCTTTATTCTAGAAAAAAGTAGAAGGTTACCTGGTTATGTTCCTGCATAACCAGGTCTCACTTAGAAGGGCCTAATCAATTAAGAGTAAGATCCACACTGTACTCAGGAGCTGGACTGCAGGGCCAGTCTGCTTAGATGAATTATTGCTAAAATGTGAATATTTTATATCTAAATCATAGTATCATAAGATCCCCCAAATTTTTTTTCTCATCATTGACTTCTTCAAAGTTTATCACCTTCAGTAATACAAACAGGGTCTCTATGCCATACCTCATAAGGGGATTCTCAACTTTCCAAGATTTTACTGGTTTCTAGTCGTCATGCTTTGAAGTAACAGAACTGAAAATCACTGTGCTATTTTACACTCAAGAAAAAACCCTGAAATTCCAAAAATTTTACTTTTATTTTCTAAGCGGTTGATCACTTAGCAAATACTCCCATTTTCTCTTCACCCATTACATGACGAAATGTAATGGCAATACATTAGTAGTCTAAAAATGTTTCTTTGTGTGTGAGCACTTATCCAATCTGTCATTATTCTGCATTTTAGCACTTTGTTTTAAGGATTTGAACATTAAAATCTTTCTTTCAGTGAGAGTTTGAATTTTAGATTTGGTGTTTCTTACAGAAAACAGTAAAGGGCGAGGTAACAAAAAGGGACATCACTCTGATGGTTCTGCTGGATTCCAATATATTTTTTTTTTTTTAGACTCATAAAAGGCTATCTTGCTTTTTAAGTAGTTATTCCTCATAGAAGCTAGGTAAAATAATAAACTCATATCACATGTTTTAACTTGAGTTTTTATTTGCAGCAATCAACCCTAATCTGGGATAATAAAACCTGAGCTTTATGAGATTATTCCAGGGTTGAGGAGGGTCTGGATGTGGCTGTGATTGTGAGCATGGAAGCGTGTGTGCTCAGCACTGATGGGAAGGGGAATATCTCTGCCGCTGCGGCACAAGTACCCTGAGGCACAGAGGAGCCAATCCAGCTGAGTAAGTGAGGCTTCCAGCCAGGGGTGCTCTCACAAAAGCACAGCCGTGCTGTGTGCCACGCTGTAAAATGTAGCTTAAATCAGACTCCTCCAAAGCAAGAATATTGGGTCTAGAGAACAGAGGATGACTTTGAGAAGGCCAGTTAAGTTGTAGAGCTTACTCTGTTGGGCTTATGCCTTATAGTACAAGCAACTTTGAAGCTTCCAATAACCTTCTGAATTACAGTCTGGCAAAAAAAAAGGTATAATTTAGGGCATGTCTACCTCATCTCCAGCTTCTTTTATTTTGTAACAGTATAACTATGGGTCATTTCAAATGGTCGGAGCCGTCTGTTTCCTTAAACGTTCCTTTGGATAGACTCTGAGAAGTGCTACTGCGATTTTTCCTATTTCCTGTATCAACTATAGCAATCTGATGTAATTCAGGTGGAGGACAGCATTTCTAAATCTATCATGACAATGGAACTGTGTTCAAATAAATGAATGCAAAAATAATACTTAACCTTTTTGGCCCAGTGTTACCCAGAGATGTACAAAAGCAGAGACTGTGACAGATCAGGTGACATCAGCTTTTCCTTAACACTAATATTAGTAGCAAGCCTGGGGATATAGAAAGTACTGTGCAATTCATTGCCTTCTTTTTGAATGATCAAATCTCTTTGTATGAGAGAGGCTATAAATACTCTCTTTGTTTATTCTGCAGCCCAAGGGCAAATCTATGATAGAGACAAGATTCTGCAGCCGCAGAGTTATAGAAAACTCAGCGTTGTCCTGTGCCATTAATAGGAGCCTCTAAGTGCTTTTGAGATGACCTAAAAATAAGTCAGTGCAGCTCCTCTGGTTTATAGACAAATTTATTAGAGACATGGTGGGAGGGGTTGAGAGAAGACAAAAGTATATATAAACAGATCTTCAGAAGCAACACTTTCTGAAGAGTGTCTGTTATGCAAGTATAAAGGTAAAACTTGCACTTAAGTACATGCCCAATGTGAAATCCACGTCTCAATTAAAATGCAATAACTTAATGTTGGTTGTGAGCCAGCCAACACTGAGAAGACTCTGTCTTCAAGGTGCTTGTTGCTTGTAGTGAAGAAGGATCATTCTAGTCTAAATAGATACTGAGGCTACTACTGGAAAAAAATCTCTCTTCTGGTCCATTTCACTTATAAACAGACCAACTAAAACTGCCCACGATCAATGGCTGTAAGTAGCAGTTGACTTTATCAATAGATAATGGTATAGCACCAAAGACAAACCTTGGTTTGACCCTGTAATGCAAATGAAAGATTGAGCTACTGGGACCTCCCTGGGATGTGGACTCCAGCATGCTCTTAAACCAGACAGGTCATGTGCTCTCTTTTGAACTCCCTTTGAAAATTAGATGGGATTTCTTCCTTCGTTATTCCTCCTGGGTGGCTGTGTCAGAATGTCTCTCACAATTTTAGTGTCATTCTTGAGCAGTTTGTAGCCATTTTTCCCTTGTGCTGATGCTGGTTTTTGTTACATAGTTAATTTGTTTCCTGCTACTTTTATAGGAAGCTAACGTATCCCTTCAAGTGATTTTGAAGTGCTCTCTTAATAGCATCCTGGAAGAGAGGTTCTCCATTCCTTTTATCAAAAGAATGGTCAGGATTATAGGCACTATTTCAAATAATGTCCATATGTACTTGGGCTTGTAATAATGTCATCAATGTTACTCTTTTTCCAGTAAAAAAAAAAATAAATCTTGCCTCATAGATGCTTGGATTGTATTTCTTTTTCATGGGTATAGGAGGTTGATAACCGTTTTGTCTCGCTACTTAATCCATATCTGTCTTCGATCGCTCTTTGTGCCTGAGATCCCAGAAAGAATTCTTGTTGTTACCCTTTATTTATGACCTTGCACTCTGTACAATTGATTTTCATCCAATTACCATTACTTTGGTTCCCAAGGTCATTCACTTCTAGTACGATAGTACAGTTCCCTTCTGCATGGATAATTCATCAACAGATCTCAGTGGCATATTTTATGTTGTGTGGTAAGTTTATGAATGGAAATATTACAAAATATTTGCCTTACGGTGGCTCTTTGAGGACTCTGCCTAGAAAATGATAAGAACTTCTTCTGGTCCAGTGTTCCTCTACAGTCTGTGGGAAAGAAGGTAGATTCACAGTTTACTTAGCGTCAATGAGTTGTTGCTCCTTGGAATGTTTGAGAAGTATTTGCAAATGTTACAGGAACCTTGTGTTTACATCAATAAGGGTGATATTTATACAGAAAATAACCTGAATTGAATAAAAATGTTTTGGAATGGAAAACAGGTGCACAGGAAAACAAAGCAGGCTTTTTCTGTACATTTATTTTAGTTGCACCTACACAATATAGTGTTAAATCTCTTAGTCTGAAATGGGTAGTAAAAGAGAAACTTACAGCAGAAAAATTATCTTTCATTTGGAAAATGACAAGTCTGTGTTTCTTCTTTCTTTGAGAAGAAAAAAATACAGTTCTCTACAACAATATAAAGCAATGCTGACACCTACAGAGAATGTATGTAAATATCAACTTAGAATTTGCATTTTCTGTGAGAAATTCTAGAATTATATGGTAAAAGAACAAATGATTTAAAGCAAGCTCTTATAACTGTTAAGAAAGAATAAATCTTCATCTTCTGCTTTGGTCAGTCCTTGGTAAATCAGATAAAACTTTGAACATACACCATGTGCTTTAAAAATTATATAATTTACTTTCAGTAACGTACAATTACAATTGCATAAAAAATATTTTTTGGACAAATCGATTCATATTGCTATGGGGGACCCAATAGCCATGAACCAAGCCATCAACATGATGTACCTTGCTGCACAGAACCATCTTTACTGCCTCTGATGGGCTGTTTCCCCTCCCCTCCCTCATTGTGACACAACTGGATTATGCTAGTATTACTGAGGTTTGCAACTCCTGTGCTAAGCCAAACAGGCCTATAAAAACTTCTGTGCAATAGAGTGCCCGTATGTGGAGCAAAGTTAAAGAAAAATTAGCCTAACATATGGAGGAGAGATTACATAGAAGAGACATAGCTCTTTTATTGAGTATTTGTTCATCAATGTAGTAGTATGGGTTTTGTGAGCTGTGATATCCACCACACTGGTGAAGAAAGGGGGACCCCCCCCTTTCCTTCAAAGCATATGACACATTAGAATTTTAAATACATAGAAGAAGTGTAACCAACAACGAATTCTCTGCACTAGTCATTTTGTCAGAGGCAATTTTATAGGCTTCAAAGTACCTTGCTTAAAATGGTGATTTAGAAAAGTGACCAAGGGATAGGAGACACTTTAGTAATTTAAAAGAAGCTTTGGAAAAAAAACAGGAGATGGCAACTGTGGGCTTGCCCAACGTTCGTGTTAGTCATGCTCCCATTGTGCAAATGTTTGGGAGAACTTCAAACACCTAGGAGAATTTCAATTCCCAAAGAAAATTGTTTGAGAAAGTTCAAAGTAGGTCAAATCTGAATTGCTGAAGATCTTTGAAATTTATAGTTTTGGTTCTAAGTATGGCTTGGACCCAGCTCAACTTGTGAGCAAATGGAAACTAGGAAGATTGAATGACTAGAAAGCTTGCCTTTGAGTTTAGGGTGTTTTGGATTTTTTACCATAGAGAGATACAAATCGGAAGGCAATACTATTTGTTAAAGGCAAGTCACAGTTATTTTGATGTAAAAGGCTGAATAAAAAGCCCTTATTTTAGGCCTTCGCTGCTTCTTTGGAAATAAATACACTACAAGACATTATATGTGTCTTTGAAAACCGGGTGCACTTCATATCCTGGGAGTCTTTGAAAACCAGGTACGCTTCATATCCTGGGATCTTGTCATCTCATAGATAACATGTCTTCGCTAGTTAGACTGTCAAGATCTTTCCATTGAAAAACTGAACTATTTGGACTAGTTAATGTGTATTTTATTTTCTATTGGACAATCAATATTAAATTTCTGACATGTTTATTTTTAGCATAAGGTAGAATTGTTTGTGTGTTTTACTAATAACTTGTAGGAATGAAAACAGCAGACTGTCCCCTTTCATACTCTAACTGTGGCCCTAAAAGTATATGTACACTATGTCTAAGTGCATAAAAGTTTGATATATAATATTATGTGTATATACAAACACACATTCCAATGCGTGTCTATGAATACCAAGTTGATCTTAGTTGTGGGAACTAAACCAAGTGGAGAAATACCCGTTCCTCTTCTGTAATTGCATGTTTACATTTTCAGCTTTTAATTCACGTATGTGTTTAGAAACAGAATCATTGTTTGCAACTCCATTGTTCTGGGGCATCTGAGCATGGTGACAACAGCCAAAAGCTTAGCTTGCAACTTCGGAGTCTGTGAGATTAACTTCTCACCAATGTTTTCCTAACACCAGCAGGCAAGAAAATATTGTTTCCATACTGATCGGCATTATTTGCAAAGGGTTGGGCCTTACATGCACATAGTTAAGCAGAAAAGCTCACTGAAGTGTAGCTGGGAATTTTATTTCTTTTTTTTTTTTTTTTTTGGTAGCATGTAGAAGACGGATGCTGCCTCTCACCTCTCCCTCCCTTGCCATGAGAGTTTACCCAAACAGCAGCTTTTTGTGAAGCTGCGATACAATCGGCGCATTGTTCCAGAGCGACCAAAGGCAAGGCGTTAGTGTGTTTTCCTGGTAGCGTTTCAGCCAGTTAATGGGAGAAACGGAAATCCCTAGAAGTATGTTTTGCCCGTGACCTGGAAACAGTCGGTGCCTTGGGAGAGCCTGGTGGCACTGGTAGCCCCGGGGCGCCCGGACCCGCGGGGACCGCCACCGGGACCCGGGGAGGAGGAGGAGGAGGCGGCGGCGGTGGCCCGGCCGCCCCGGGCTCTCACTAGGGGTCGCAGGATGCCAAAAAATCACAACCTGCTCGCCAGGGCAAGGATGGCAGACCTCTTCCCTGCGATCCAGTTGCCTTCGGTGCCACCGCTTGCGGGCGGAGGGTGACCCTCGGGGAAAAGAGGCAAATGCCACCGCGGCGGGGCCGTGGGCTGCCCTCTCTCCTGCCGGCTCTGGTCGCTTGCTAAAAACGAGGTTTGTCCAGGACAGGAGGCTTGAGTCTGGGAAGAAGACGCCCATCTAATTATTATTAAATACATGTGTCAGGTAATCTGTAAGAAAGGCCTAATGCCGGTACAGGTGACGTTATTTTTGTTGCAGAGCTTAATCTGGATATTAACTGGAGGCTCGGCCAGGCAGTGTTTTCTATGTTATGCTCATGTTGAATGCTCACTGTTGAATAATAAATTTTATTTGTAAGTACCAGTCTCTTCTTCTGCGGTGAAGTCCTTGAGCTGCTCCTGGTGTTTCAGCACTTCTCCAGCAAACTACCTGATTAACTTAATTGAAGGACTACATTAAAAATGTAGGCTACGTCAACAATATTCCTTGTGAAAGTTCTGATACTAAAATATAATCACAGGTTGGGTTTCAGAAGAGAGCTTTCTCGTCTAGTTTGCCACTGCTTTTTAAACCAAACCTCAGCCATGTTCCTATGTCTTTATTTCCCAAACAAACAAATATTCTGTTACTGTGGTGACAGTGAGGATGGAAGTTGGAGGAAGAAATGTAACAAGAGATAACAACAAAAGATCCAAATTTACCAATGGAGACAATTGGCAAACCAATCTGTTCATTAAAGTAAATGGAATTTGGACAGGAGTGGGGAACTCATTACAAATACATCAAGCAGCCTTACTCTGAGTTGACTGAAATATGCAAATATCAAAAATTGTATTGGTATTCAATAAATAGTTTGACATTTGACAGCAATTGAAATAATTTCTTATAAAAATAAAACCGAACAGACAGTATCGATTTCTAAAGAGAGCTGAGTGACAAAGTAATGGCTTTCAGCATGTTTATATATGTATTCAGAGAGAAGAAATCAGGCTTAGGAAGGAGTGGTAGTAGAAGAGCCTTTCACAAATTGAAGACTATTTGAATCATTTAGAAGTCATAAGCTATCACCTCACTAAAATTAACTCTCAGACTAGGAAGACTTCTGACTGTTTTCACTGTTAACATTTTGTCCAAACTTTGAGGGTTTATGTTACAATTTTTTCTAGTACAACAATTTTGATACTATGTCTTGTTGCATTTTATCTGCAGTGTCTGCCCTGCAAATATGCCACTTACTGAACAAGAGGATCTCCACAGATACAAATTGGCTTATGGTAGACTGAGTTAGGTTTTTTTTAGTTGCTGGGAATTAAGTGGAATTTTTGTATGGTAAGTGCAATTTTTAACAAATAAAATGCACATGCACACACATACTTAAATCTTACCTGTTGTGACAGTTCTACATAATGATAAACAGAAATATGAACATACACCTTGAAATAATTTCTTATAAAGATAACAAAACTGAACAGACAGTATCGATCAATGCTCCATACTTGAAGATTCTGAGTTGTTCACACGTGCAATGTTTTAAGCCTGTACTCGTAAAGTAAAGTCTTTAGTGGTGCCTAATCTGAAAAGGGCACTCCTGTCAGCACATGGGAAACTCCAACCTTGGTGCCTGGAGTGTGTATAGTAAATCTGACTCTTCACATCTGCAGCGCATGCAGAAAGTAAATACATACTGCTTTTGCAGTGAGACTGGACTCTGTATTATATGCAACACAACCGTGCATGTGTAAATGGTGCCTGGCATATCTTTCACCCTTTTCTTGGAAGGATGAAAATTTTATGTAAATGGTGGTTCCGCATCCTGGTTTAATTTTGGAAGTGTTTTGATCTCAGGCTTCAGTTTGGGTCCTTTATATTGTGAGTGTGTGTGTATACACACATATGTGCGCACAATTGCAGATAACTGTCTCTAGTCCATCCTCTGGGACACTTCTAGTATTGCAAATCGTATAGCTTTGAGGGGAGGGGGCAAAAAAAATGAATTGCAAGGGCTTAGTGCTCCAACTGTCCTGAAGGAAAACTCTACTGAAATGGTTGCAAGTTGAGCTTAAATTGTAATGCATATGTATATTTTGCATATATGTGCAATTACTGTAAAATATGTATTATTTACAGCAAATATTGATTAGTGTTTGCACAAAACTATCACCTTGGTGAGTGAAAGAGCATCCATCTTTAAAATACAATATAATCCCTGAATCCCCCAGACAGAAGCTATTATTTATTGCTGCATGGTGCATCAGTGTCTTCTTTTAAAAGAAGCTTATGCTGCATAGTCTAGGAAAATGTTCTATTTTAGTAAAGAAGAATTGATAAGAAGGACAGTACAAATAATTTTGGAGAGATGGCTAATATGAATGCGATTAAATTAATTTTGCTATAGACATTTATGATTTTATGCCACTGAAGATTAGAAAAAGGTACTAGCTAAGCCACCTTAGGTATATGAGGGTTTTTTTTTTGATAGCCAAACTGTAAAATTCAGTAGCTATGATACTCCCTGTGTTAACGAAACAGATCTCAGACAATGTTGAAAGGGGCAAAAGTTCTCTGCTGTGTAGAGAACTTATGTAACTATTACCACAAATAAAACAAGGCTAATAACTGCAGGACAATATTGCTGTCATTGATAGTGCTTGTATCATAGTTTCTTGCTGCTTTCTGCAAGGCAATTGCCATTCTTCATCCTGGGAGTTGGCCTTACTTATTTGCAGTGATCCAGAGTTAGAAGAATATATTGTGTCTGTGTAGAAAACCCAATTAGGGCAGCGTTCCTCTATTTACTTTGATTCCTTACCTCCAGTCTCAGTGTTACATGTAAGTACCAGAGAGGTTATCATAAGTGATAAATTACAATGTAAACTAAACCAGAGTTTTTTCATCTGAGCTGCATATGGCTCAAAAGAGTGAATCCTGTTCTGCAAAGTGCTGAGCTGCTTCATCTTCTAGGAATGAATGGAAGATCAAAATGCTCAGCAGTCACTCAAGATCAGGCTCATTAGGGGCTTTCTTCTGCCAAAAATCAGCCACTGACTCCCAGCTATGTGACAGTATGCTGAATACTGGGGGGTAAGATTAACCCTGTGTGCCTAGTCAGTCTAATAACAAATGTCACTTCTCGGTCTAACAGCATTTCTTCATAGATGAAGGGTGAACAGGTTATAGTTTATTAAAATTATATTATCGTATAATTGCCGAAGAAACTACATTCACCAGCTACCAATGTCTAGACTGGTGACTGATCCTGTTCAGCGCCTATGCAAGTCAAACGCAAGTTTGCTGTTGACTTTGACAAGGAACAGCCTCGTCCAAAGTTGAGAATTGAATCCTGAATGCTTTACCAACTTGTAAAAATAAACTACTAACTTCAAAACAAACAGCTTTTAGCTGGTTTTTTTTTTGCATGCTAGACAATAAAGTAAACCAAACAAAATCAAGTTGGCAAACATCTAGATGTCAGTTTTTCATCTGGCAGTCTCTATCTGTCTTCTGAAGAACTGCAAGCTAAGCTCTGCTAAGCTCAAAGCTCACAGACTTTGTTTTTTAATTAAGAGGAGGGCAGGATGCCTCCTAATACTTGGAATGCAGCTGGTTTCAGACAAGTGAATATTTAATATGACCTCCTATACTAACCTCTTATACCTTCTAGCTTTGAACATTGCTTTAACAATTAAGCTCTTCTGGCCCTGTGTTTAAATAGCTGTCCACAGCTACTGCAAATTGATTTATTACTTGATGAGGATCAGGGATGCTGAGCAAACACAGAACAGTTTCTAATTTAAGTAGTGCACCACTGCGTTTGTTGTTGTTGCTTGATTACTTGTTTTAACATCAGTATGTGTTCTCAATGTAGTTTTATGCTCTTTTGCAGTTTTTAGAGCATTAAAACTGGAGCGGGCATAACACATATAACACACGTATAAACGGAGTCTGGTTGGGTATCCAATATTGAAATTCCCTGACACTGTCTGCTGGTAGATGTTGTTTAAGGGGCTTACATACCTTTGCTTAATTGTAAAGATTTGGTATGACATTTGCAGCAGGTATCTGCTGCAAGCTGATTTTTAGGTTTAATTTTTGTTTTTCAACATTTATTTTAAAATATTAGCTTGAGTTATGCAGGTGTTTAAAAATCAAACTTGCAAATATATGGTTTTGCTCCTGATTAAAAATCATAGCAGTATGTTTGGAAGGGCTTCACTATGCTCAGCCTGTAGGAAATGTAGTTAAATCTTGAGCGGAACAGAAAGGAGGAGAGTATCAGACCTTTTGTCAAGGGAGGTATCCTTTTTATTTTCCGTTAACATTACTATGGACTTAAACATCACCACAGTCAGCCTTGAATACGTGCGGTTTTAGCAGCTCTCTTACACAAGTGTCTCACCTGCAATGGCATTTTACATGATTGTTTTGAGCCGTGCCTTGCTTGGATCTGGAACTTAATGGAGAAGAAGTGATGATTTCGCATGCTTAATGCACCTCTGCGGGATGAGAAGGAGAAGGCTGCCTGACTTGAACAGACAAGAAGAACTGATCTTGCAGCATGGTAAAGTCGGCACAAAGCTCCTGAGAAAGAATGTGGGATGCGATTAGGAGAAATCGGCAATGGGAATGGTGGATGTTATTTTGGGATAATGAAATTGTTTGCAAAAGGGGACCAGGCCTGAGAAGTAACAGGGTGAAAGTAAAGAGGTAGATGGAGGGTTGCAGACAAGCAAAACTGCCTGAAGAGCAATGTGTAAGGGCTGGAGCCAGGATAACTCTGTAGCTGGGAAATAAGGTCAAGGAGCAAGACCAACTTTGTGGTGCATACCTGAAGTAAAGAACAGACCAGGAAGGTGAACGTCAACAGAACTAGAAGTTAAATCAGGTGAGAAGGCGTAAGAAAAGGATCAACTAGATAATGGGAGTGAAAACAAAACAACAAAAACCAACCCTGCACAGCTGAAGATGAATCTGAGAGTGAGGAGTCCCAGAAAAAGATTAAAGAAAAGTGCAACTAGGACAGCTGGAACTGGGATGAGAGTCAGACACTAACATTAACTAGAGAAGAAAAACAAAATTGGGATGAACAGCCAAGACTGAAGAGAGAACGACGACAGGTTAGAAATAACAAGCCAAGATAAGGCAAAATACGGACATAGGAAGCAAGCAGATGGGAGTGTGCTGTTAAAAAACACCCTCTCCCAGAGCTTGGAAGGGATCCCAAGATTCACTGTCCCTCTTCTGCCAGTAATAACTGTGAAATCCAGTGGTGAAGAGAGACACATCTTTTCAAATGCTGGGCCAAACACGGGACTACCTACTCGTGCTAACAGGTACTGCGTGGAGGAGCAAAAGATTCAAAGAGGTGGATGGAATATGTGGGTGTCATTAATGACGGGGCTTTTGTTGGCAGGAGTCTGGTCATGCTTATTCTCGAAGTTGAAGGAAGTATTGAAGAAAAGGAATTATGGGGAGAGAACTGGTGTCTAAAGTCTTCAGAGAGCTGAATGGCTTGAAATTTGAGTCTTAGCCCTTGCCTCTGCCACAGAGTTCCTCGATAAAGCTGTTCAAGGCCCTTAATTTACACTTCTTGCTAATTATTTGCTTCTCATTTTCAGATGCCTGAAAACTCCAGGGTTTGATTATAAGTAGTTCTGGATACTCAGTGAGTAAATTAACTGCAACTGAAACCAGTGGGAACCAGGCCTTGAAGAAATAAGGTTTTCTGTAGTGCCAAGTCCTGACAGGTCTACAACATATCAAACCAGGCAACCTGGAACTGTTTCCCATGTGTAATATTTATACCCCATCACAATATCCCTCATCTGAGGGGTGCATTATGAAACTAAACTAATTAATATTTTTTAAGCACATGAATACTGTAGCAACAAGCTCCATAAAAAGCCCATGAGGAAATTAATATCTCTGTATGCAGAGTAGGATCTGAATAAGTGTATAATGAATAAAGCATGGGGCATGCTTTCAAAAATAAAACAGAAAACATAACATTGAAGGCCTTCTTGTTAATTACCAGAGAGATCTGTAGAAAGAAAAATGTACATGAACGTGCAATGAACAACTTCCATAATACATGAATAGATGTGGGAGAGAATGAAGAAATAAGGATTCACAGGTGAGCTCACTGCTGTTAAGATCACGAGTGCTTGATTTTTAACTTCAAAAGTTTAATTTTAGTTTGTATAGTTTACTCGGTGTATATTTATGATTGTGCGTATGCCTGTTTGTTACTGTAGCCAGTCTATTTGCTACAATGCACTTTCAGCTTCAGTATTTCCCTACAGAACAACAGCTTGGGGAATTGGGAACTGCTTAAGCATAGTTTCAGCTGTTTCAGAAGCGCTCTAGGTACTTCAGAGACAAGGAACGGGTTTATTGGGAGATCAAAGCAGGAAGGTAACCAGCTCCTGATGAACTTCACCGTGTGTGTCTCCTGAAAAATCCCAGTCCCAGTCCCAAGGAGCTGACCAGCCATGGTCTTCAGCCTTCAAAGCCTTAGGCATGTGCTGAGCTTGATGTTTGTGAATAAGACCATTGTGTCCACCCACCTAAAACTCCACATGAGATGGAGGCCTAAGCAGAAGACAGATAGCCAAAGAATGAGGAGGAGGTGTGAGCAACGATGTTTCAGATGTGTTTTTTTAGTTCTGTGATTGTGTCTGTCTTTCTTACATACTTGTCCTTTTTTTTAAAGTTTTTTTTTTTTTTTTTGTGTGTAGGAAGAGCAGAAAAGCCTCCAGCTTCCTGGATTAAAAAAGAAAAAAAATATAAAAATACCACCACCACTTTTAACATAACTGCATTTACCATTATCTGTGTCCCTGTAATATACCCCCAAATCAGGAAATTTAAAGGAAAAGGGAAAATGCTTGGAGTTTTGTTGTTGCTGTTGTTGTGTTCCTTTGGTTGGTTCCCTTCCAGCTTAAGCATTCTGTCTTCCTGGCTATGTGTTCGTTTCTTTGGAAACGGCTGTAGGACGGATTTTTGATTGACTGTGTTGTCAGATGGATTATCAGAGTTGTGAGCTTTTTGGAATGGTAGACATGAATGTGTGATAAGAAAAAAATATTTTGTACTTAAAACGTTTCAAAATTTTGCATGATGAAAGAAGCTAGATTGAATATTTAACAGGTTACTTGGGGAAAAAGTTGTTGTTTTTTTTTTTTTTTAAATGTCAACCGGCTTGGTTACTAGGAAAAAAATTCTCTTAATATGAGGAAAGGTTTCTACTAATGTGACTGATGGGAATATTAATACTTAAGCAATGTAGAATAGTTTCTGCAGAGCTGCAGCCCTTATTTTAAATAGTAATTCTAACATGTAGCTGCTCTGGATTACCAGCAGAAAACAGCTTTTACCCTGACTTATACACACATTTATTTGTTACTGCACTTGTGTGCCCAGATTTCTGCATGATTCCCATGTAGCATTTCTGAGTTTGTTTCCTGTCTTAGTCAGGGCTCGGCGAGGCCAGCTGTCCTCCAGGCTGCGAGCGGTTGGTGCGGCTCTGCCAGTGCTGGTGATGCTGGGGTCGGGGGCAGATTGCCCGCTGGAGGCTGAGGGTGACGTCAGTGCCTACCTTGCTGGGAGAGTTAATCTCCTGCTGGAGAGAGACTCTAATATATAATCTCCTCACTGGGGAGACTGGCGTGTGAAGGATCGCACGTTGTACATTCCTCTTCTGGGGCTGTAAAGCAATCGGCAAAGTCGGTGTTTCTAAAGCTGTATTGACAAACATGTGTCCTTGTTAGACAGAGGCTGCTTCTTTTGGAGGTTGAGGTGCACAGGCGCAGGAAAGAAGATTTACTTTTTAAAGATGTGCATGTGTGAAACAAGACCGAGCAGAATAATAAAACCAGGTTAGGGAGGTCCAGTATGTGAAATAAGCACGTAATTAATGACACTGTGAGATAAACATGTAGTTAATGACACTGTGAGATAAACTATCTCATTTGTGGACATATATAACAGAAACTAGATTTCTGATTGGATCAAACTGGCTGCTCTAGCAAAACACAGCCCACCAAACCACGACACTGTGCAAGCGAAGGTAGTCATCAGCGCCGACACTGCTCCGATGAGTTGATAGGGAAGGGTCTCTAATAACTTCCTTGGAGTCTGTTCCGAATGTCTGGGGTGGCCGGTCACAGAAATTGCCTTGAGAAAGAGGGGAAAGGAAAAGGCCACAAGTTTCTCAGGCTTTTGTGTGATCTGGTGCGAGGTGCTTTTTGCAGGCCTTGCGACACACGGCAAGTTCAGCTGCTGGGACAGAGAACAGCTATTCCTTACGTGAAGGCGGCAGCCTTTACACTTGCAGCTACTCACTCCTTGGCTTTCCACTTTGGAGCAACAAGATCGAGTTGGGAGTAATGTGGACACAACCGATATGCCAAAAACGTAAGGAAGCACAACACATGGACGCTTCAAAGACACTGACGTTACTCGGCACTAGACTCCTTAATATGCTCTGTTATTAAGCTGTTATTAGCTCTGTCTTAACCGACCTTTCCAGTTTTAACGGTATGAACTGCTGAGACTACCTATCTATAGCAACACTAACCCTTCGTTCGCGGGAGGGCAGGGGCAGACGGGGCGACTTCGGGCAGGCAGTATAGTTTTTGT
>VZSZ01003446.1:102578-118973 GCA_013398815.1 Ibidorhyncha struthersii
CCCCCGTGCCGGACCGACCCCTTTCTTAACTGTGGAGGAAGAGTTGAGTTAACGCCGCTTCTCACCTTGCAGAGCAGCTGAGTGCTTTTCTAGAACGTTTATCTTACCGATTTAGGGCTTAATACCAACTCTTCATCCGTTAAAGTTATCAGCAACCTTCTCACCGACCTCAGCACCCGGGTGCACTGGTATTTCGGTAGACAAGTGTATCTCGATGATGTTGTTTTCCCCCAGAATGTGTTACGAACGACAGTGGTGGTCCGTTCCCAACAGCTCTATTGTTAAATCAGTGCTCAAATTTTCCAGCAGCCTCCTTTGCATTAATTAGTTATTTTATATTCTGAAAACTAGTTCAGCCAAAGGTTGTGTTCACTATGTCTGTGTGGTTTTGTTTAATTTATTGAGGAGAATGTGGTGAACATATATGCCAAATATGCAGACACTGTGTTTTCCTAATCACAAAAATATTTTGTTCCTAAGTGTGAATTGTTAGGTCTCACTTGCTTACAGCTGAGGAACACTCAAGTTCAAAAAGAGCAGAAGCAACTGGAAACAAAATGTTATTTTTTCCCAATTAGTACTCACAAATAAATATACGTAAGTGAGCGGTCATAGTTAACTTGAGCTCTTTTCTTCTGGTCTGTCATTGTTTAGGAAGATTCATGTGCATACTTTTAAATAATAAGAAATATGTGTATTTCCTCGGGTTGCTGTGGGATTTTTTTGGTGCTTCTTGTTTCATAGTGGGGAGTAATTAGAAATTATAATTCATGACAGTTAAGTGTTTTAAGGTTATGCATGAGAGAAAGACAACACAGAGGCTGTGCAATGTGATCAGCGTTGACACTTCTCTGCTATCGTTTTGTTTGGGTAAAGAAACGTGCTTCTAAAGTTTGGCCCATTTAAATATTTTATGGAAGCTTTTGCTGCTGCTTCTTCGCAAGGTGCTTAGATGCTACTGAGATGAGAAACAGGTAGATGCATGAAGAGTTAGTTGCGTGTAGTTCTCGTTAGTCTTAAAAGCAATCACTTTGAGTTTTTTTTTATTCAGTAAGTAGCCCAGCCATTATTTTCTTGTAGTGTATAGTAGTTCTTCAGGAATAAAAATGTACGTCACCTCTGCACACTGGGTTTGAACCACGTACCAATTGTTTTTAACAAAAATTAGAAAGTTCTATATGTATCACTGAAACTGATCCTCTGACAGTATTTCCCCAAATACTTTTCCTGCCAAACTTTCCTTAAAGACTACATTAGTCTTAGCCTGTGAAGTACTGATACTTGATCAAAGGTGATGAGGATAGCGGGTGCTCAGCCTCTTTTAGCAGCATAACCCAAAAGCGTGTTCTTGCGAGGTCAGTCTTACTGTCTGGGGTGGGTTTTGGATTCCCATGAGTAATTTTACTGATACCTGCCATTAGGACGGCTTCTTCCACGATGAGGCCCTAAAGAAAGACAAAGCTGGGCTTCACACTCAGGGGTGTGAATTGTTCACGCTCAAACTTGTGAGGTCACTCTGTGCGTGGGATAACAGCATAAACCAAGATAATCCTTGCTGAGATTGTGTTCAGTGTATGCAAACTTTGTATGTTAGATATAATTAACACCTGCTTTTACTGCATCTCAAGGGCCTGCAACTGAGGCTGTAAAAGCGTTCTTTTTTCTAACTGTTCAGGCTGGTAACAGTTGGGTCCCAGATACCGTGAATTTCTGCAACTTGACCAAATGGGGGAATACTCAAAGTCAGTTTAGGGTTTTACCCACTGACATACTTCAAACACTGCAGTGAATTCCATGAAGATTTTACGAACTTCTTAGAATAATTTGGCCTACTATCATTTCTAAGCAAATAAAATGCTTTGAAACCAGCCACAATGAAGATCCCCCCAAGAGGCTGATGCAGGATGGATTCACCTGTATTTTAAAAGTTATTTGCATTCTGCTTTTCTCCAGTGTGTAGTGTTTGCTGCTTAGTTTTTATTCTGTAGACCATGTGAGAAAACATTTGTGATCTTGTGACGGAAAGCACAGTACACGAGGCCTCAGATGTATAGTTCTAATTCTATGTAGATAGCTCCTTAAGCTGCAGAACCTAACTCCGTTGAATCAATCTTCTTTTAGTAGGTCCCTTTTCCCCCATTTTCCCCTTTTGTGGAAGAGCTGGAGAAATTTACCAGCACCAGAACGAAAACAACCTCTGGGACATTATTTATAGGTATTCTGTGGGATTATTTATGGGTATTCCGTGTGTATTTCAACATTTTCATAAGGAAGAGGTCTTTTTAGCGAGTGTGCTTAGAATCGCCCTGTTGCTTGAACTTAGAATTCCCAGAAGTATTGTAGTGCAGAATGCTATAGAGGCTGAAAAGTACATTTTCTGACAAAGTTTCCAGCTTTGAGAAAAATTAACTGATAACAGGAGTCTGACGGATGCACAGTAGGGTTAGGTGTTGTTTCTGGAACTGGTATTTCCAATTGCATCTAAACCAGCAGCTGTTTTATGCAACAGCCGCAAAGTTCAGCCTCGGCAGTGAAGCCAGCACCTTGGGAGCCCTGGAGCAAGGGCTCCAGGGAAGAGGAGAGCCTGGGGAAATGTTCTGATGGCGTTGAGGAGACGGGTGGTGGTAAGGAAGCTGTTGACATTGTGCAGATGAACTTGATGAGCTGTGTGGTTTCCTGTGTGTTTGTCTGCAGACCTTTAACCTACGTATGAATTTGGGGTCCTGCTACTTCTCCTTACAACAAGTATCCTGGCATGCTGTAGCCGTGGGATGTGATGTAACACAGTTTCTGTGCTTCTGATGTCTCGGATATTTCCTCGTGTCTCTCTGCAGGATATTACCCTCAGTGTTTACCATTGTGAAGTTCAAGTGTAAGGCATTCTTAGTTCATCTTCAAGATCTAATTTGCCAGAAGATGTGAAACTGGGAATGCCATACTCATCGCAATGTCAGGCTTTAAGGAATCTAAGAACATAGATCGGCATTTCTATAAATAAGGTATTACTCCAAAAAATAAAATGCCTAGTTAGATTTAAATGGACACTGTCAAGCTTTTCAGATGGCAGCATGCATCTATATTTATCTGTGGGTTCCCAAAGTGTTTATTTTTCTTTCCCCCCCCATTCTTGCTATCTTCTTAATGTATTAAGGATAGCTGTTGAGAGCCGTACAGAGTGAGATGGGCAGGAAAAGAATTTGCCGTTCTGTAATACTTGTTCATAGTCTGTACTTAGTTGATATTAAAGTTTTTTTGAAGGCTTTTGTTTTGTTTCCTTGAAACAAAACAAACAAATACACAAAAAAAAAAAAAAAGAGAGAGACAGAGATACTCTGGTATGATCTTCCAATTCAAATACTGTGAACCATGGAAGATTAGGCAACAAGTCTTAGTTTTGTTGCATATCCGCATCACTCAGGACTGTTCCAACCTCTAGATAGCTGGCTGTCCTCAGATAAGTCTCTTTTAGCATTTCTTCTGTGAGGTATTTAACTTCCTAAAAGAAATGTTAAAGGTTTGGGGGATAAGCTCGAAGCTGAATTCCTTGATCTATGGTTTTTCCTTGTTGTGGGCCTTGGTCATCTTTGCACCAGAAATTCTGTCTTGCACTGGGGAAACTTTTGCTGAGGAAAACTCCCAAGGAAAACTTAATTGAAACTTTTACTTTCTCACAACAGTTCGTTTGGATGCCCCCCTTTTTTTTTTTTTTTAACACAAAACACTTAATTGGGATTTTTTTTTTTCTTTCAAATTATTCCTGAGTTGCTTGCCTTGGAACAGAAGATTTTCATTTTTTTCCCGGTAAAGCTAGATACAAATGTCAAGAGAATAATGAAAAAGGTGGACGATTAGATTTACAGCTGCATAGCTTGGAAGTTGGTTAGCTTGCTGTTGTTTGACTAAGAAGAATTCTGTATGTATATGTGCCTGCTTGAGAATAAAAGAAAAGTAAGAAAGACGCTCCTCATTGTGTCTGTTTCTCCTGTGAGAATCTAAGGAACTCATTTGGTTTCTCTGCACCTTTAAAAATAATAATTAAAAAAAGTTTGGATTGTCCATAACAGGGATGTTATTATTTCCCGCCTCACTCAGATATGAAATCAAATTATGTAATTTATTTGTAAAGTATCTGAACATGAAAAGTTTACGGTAAATGTTAAGTATAATTATTATATGGTGTCATCTGTAACTGCAGTCTAACTTTTGTTTATTGATGTTGTAGCAGCAGCCATCCATACTGCTATGTTGCTTTTTTTGAGTTTGTCTTGTATTCTGGGACATTTGTCTTCAGCTGTAAGCATGCTAATTGTGCAGTCTGGTAACATGAAAATTCTTAAAACCTCTGATAATACATTTTGAATATGTTGTGTGATTTAGGTAGTTGAAATCTTTCGTCTTTATATTTCAGTCATGCAGTAAATTCTGAAAGATATATTGTGCACTTTGTACTAATATAGAGGTGGTACTGCTAATACCACTTGCCAGATTGACAGAACTGTGACTATTCCTGTAGTAAACGCATAGTGTAGGCAGCTGAAACAGAAACAAGCTTTTCTGAATAGTCAGTCCCAAATGGCCTCCATCCTGCTGTGGATAAACTTATAGGGTAAATCAGACTACTGAGAAACTTAGCTTTTCAGTCATATTTCTTTTTCAGAAGTCTCCACCATTACTTTATCTGTGATGCCCTTTAATGTAGTATCTCAACAACTTTGAAAGAAATTTTTGTGAACATAAAGTTCTTTTTCTCCTTGGGTTCACTGAAAAGATTAATTCAATAGTGAAACTCTGGGAAAACTATATTAAATGAATATATTTGATGTTTCTAACTTTGTAAATATTCTCCCATACCAAAGGCTCAGTTTCATGTCCAGACCGCTTTCCGTAGGGCTCTGTTTCTGAGTATATTTCCGGTGTGTCGAACAAGTGACCTGCAAGGAGCAGTATTACATCACTGCAAAACAAGCCTAATTGACAAATCTAATTAAGCTTGGAATCAGGTCCCCCAGGCAAGCTCGGAAACATTCACCACACCTGGATGTCTGCCTTATGTCATTCTTATTGCCCCTCTGGAAAAGAGGGTTGATAGGCTTACGACATAATTCCATTCACTACTTCTTGGAGAGAAACGGTCATGTCTGTGGTGCATGGTATTGACAGAAGGGCTGTAAAATGGAAGAGTCAACTTCTGGTTTTCACAGGCACAGGGGACCTTGTAGAGGAAAACAGACCTTTTTTTTTTTTTTTTTCCTTCTCTTCCTGGATGCACTACAGTACTGTAAATTTTATAACAGTGAATAAACTAAACAAGGGTAGAAATTTCTGTTCTTTGTTTAGACAATGTGTGTTTATCCTGAAACTGAAATAGGTTTTTATGGTCTAGCTTTAGACTAATGAAAAATGTTATGGTTATTGGTTATACAACATGCTCTCTTTTTTTTTTTGTTGTTTTTTTTTTTTTTTTTTAATATATCGGAAGGAAATATAGAAAAGATGATTCTAAAAGTATTCCAGGGCAAAACTAAGCTTCGGGCTTTTAAAGCTTTCAGTAGGATGGGCAGCGTGTCATAGTGATTTTCAGACTTTTCTCAGCCTCCTTAAGATCTTTCTAACCTACTTGTTCCAGTCATTATTGAATGCAGTCCATTCCTCCCATTCCTGACCACAAACAACTTCTGTCCACCTCCCTACTACATCCCTTCAGAGCTATAGCAACTGAAAGTGTGACGAGAGAAATCTTTGGGTATTTTTAATTCTCTCTTCTCAGGATATTTTTCTTGGCTAAGAAAAAGCTAATGGCTAATCTGTTAATGTGTTTTAATGCATGTTCATTCTTTCTGTCTGGTGCTCATTTACTACTTCTTTCCCTGTCACCTCTTTCATTGTTCCTATGACAAGTTTCCTTGCTTCTGGATTCCCCTTCTCCACTGAATGCACTTTCTACTTGCTTTTCAGCTTTTCCCTGTGCTGCCTGACCAGTCACCTAGTCCTCTTCTCTCTGTTTTGTCCCTTGACGTATTCTTCTCTTGCTTACAGTTAGCAGTTGATCCCTCCAAATATAATTTCTGTCTCATCGTAAGATTTTCCTCTAGTGCTTTGATAGTTCTGTAGCAAAGAAACGGGGCACCTATACCCACAGCTGGAAATGAGGAGGAGGAGAAGGCCGGGTGGGCTGTGCATGACCAGCTTGTTCTCAGAGGCCTTGCACTGGAGCGCTTAGTGGGCTGCCACTGATCTGCTAAACACTGCGCGTCAGACCCTGAAATATCCAGCTATAAATATTTATACAGAACACATACACGAACCTTCTGTCTCGGTTGGACTCATGTACCTAAATATGAAGATCTGATGTGAAGACTGTCCTCACTGAACAATAGAAATAAGAGTACTAGAAGCACTTGAAGTGTAAAACGTGTATAAATAGTAATGCACCAGAACAGGTTGAGCTGGGGCGTGTGAAGGTGGAGGCTGTGCCGTGGACGTATGTAGAGTGTGTGTGACCCACGTGAGTGGTTGCTCTTGCAGAGTGCTTCAGGGTCAGTTCCTACTCATGCGGGTGCTCTCAGATGACTTTTATTGGGATTTTCACCTGAGTAATGGCCTGCAAGTGCAAATTTTGAGTGACTATAAATCTGCGAGCGTCAAATGTTTGAGAATATTTGAGCACACTCAGACAGCTCTTACAGAGCGATAATGCGCCAAAATGTAGGTTTGTGGATTTTCCCTTCAATATTTAAAAACAGAGATTGTCAAGACCAAAACACCAAAAAATCAATTTTGTTCCAATGTCAAGACCAAAACACCAAAAAATCAATTTTGTTCCAAAATAACTCCTAACTTTTTTCTTGAGGTGTGTGAAATGTGATGCCTAATAGGATATGCAGTGTGTATTTAACCAGCTTCTTTGCTATATATACTTTATTGAGATAAAGTCTATCAATAATTGACTAGGAATTGATTTTGAATTTTTTTAATTCATATTGACGGTTACAAATTATATTGCAGAACAATATGCCTGGTCTGAGGTATCCTTTTAGTAATTTAAAGCATATGAACGTTCTTAGCAACAATTTCTGTCACATGAAACACTTAAAATGATAACTTTGCTTAAATTTTGTGTAAATTACATGGGAGTTTTAATTTTAAAATAGTCATAAATGAGAGAGAAAATGGGTTCAAGTTAAGCCAGGGGAGAGGTTTAGGTTGGATATTAGGAAAAATTTTTTCACTGAAAGGGTTATCCAACATTGGAATAGGCTGCCCAGGGAGGTGGTGGATTCGCCATCCCTGGAGGTGTTTAAAAAAAGGGTAGAGGTGGTAGTTGGGGATATGGTTTAGAAGTGGTTTTGTCAGGTTAGGTAAATAGTTGGACTCGATGATCTTAAAGGTCCCTTCCAACCTTAACAATTCTATGATTCTATGCTTTAGAAGTTGGTGCCACCCAGCAAGATAAGTTCAGCTGTGTTAGGACTGTCACTGTCAGTCTAATGGCACGTCTTACCAGTATTCAAACTTTCAGAGGTTTCTAGGTTGGTATTCTCATATGTCATTGACAAAATATCAATTTTTTAATATTATATTAAATAATGGTAAGTATTGGAACTCTGTCTCATCAACAATATCAGGACACAAAAATGGAAAGGAAAGTGTTTCTTTTAAAACTTATTTGCAGTGCATTTAAATGTGAATTTAGAAATTATGTCTTGCTGTCGTGATGGATTTCATCACTTTTCCTACAAAAACTGAATAATGGGGATACATTGCTGCATTTGAAAGGTGCCAGTATCTCACCAGTCACATTGTGCTCCTTAAATACTGTAAACGGTGTGGTGGAGTTCAAATACCAGCTCTTGGAAGAAGTGGGGGGCCATGGACATCAGCTGAGAGGGATACGTCTAAAGAGCTGTGCAGATGGGTTACATTATTCTTATGCTGGTAGCAGCAGTTAAACATATTCCTAGTAATACCTCTAATTGTTATTAAACAAAAATGAATCCATTTTATCGGTGTCTGACATTTTAATAGGTGCTAGTTAGGAACTGTCATGGGTATTGTTTCGCTCAAGACCTTCAACATTTTTCCGCTTCCCCAATAAAGTAGAAAGAATATTGAACAGGGCATAGCAATTCTGGAAAGAGCAGCCAAGAGGCAGAGCTTCTCTGTTTCCAGATGATGTACTCAGATAAGTAAAGAAAATAATTTCAGATGGTTCTTATATAATATCAGGATTTAGTTAAACAGTTTACTTGCACAGCCAATTATATTTGCTTTCACGAAGAGTAGTTTTAGAACAACTCCGCGGGTGTGAGAACATGACGATGAACTGCCCAATTTCTCCATCTGGTAAAATGTCCTTATATTTATAACAAATTTGCATACATCTTCATTTTTGCTTGTACTCGCTTTTTTCCCCTTACTCAACATTACTCTTACAATTGTGCTGCTACTTCAGTTTTATTTGCAGGTGGGTTAAGCTTCACTACTTGACAACTCTTTACATACTTATAAATGTCTGTTTCATCCCTTGTAAAGATGTATATGCGTATAGGCAAATAGGTAAATTAGGTATTTTGTGTTCAGGAAGTCCACTGAGCCCTTTTCTGACTGAGTGTAGTGTGTTTCCATGCAAAACTGCCAGCATCATGATGAAGGTATGTTACCCAGCTTTTTGTGATCTTCATCTTAGTACCAGGATCTCTGATCAGTCCATCCTTTTGTCATCATATAAACTGCTCAATCTTTAACTATGCAGCTATTAAAGATGATTGGTTCAGGACTAAATTCTGGAATCCTTATTCTGTTGTTACTGATGTGCTGTAACGGCATCACATTTTGAAAACTAATATAGATTAATCTTTCATGCCCGGAAAAGAAATTATTAAAAAAATCCCCACAAACCAACAACAAAGCCTTAGACAAGAAAAAAATTCAAGCCTATAAATAGCTAAGGAACCAGATTCATGCAGATAAGTGTTTTATTACACAAAGGTTTGATTATTGGAAAAACTAATGAAAACAGGGTAAAAAGATGTTCAAGCTAGAAAACAGAAAAGGAAAGAGAAGGGCTGTGATAAACATGTACAATTTAAGAAATTATACAAGAAGATAAAAAAGGAGTTTTTGGTTTCTATTTCTATTAGTTGATTAAAATCTGAAGTGCTAAATTCAGAACTGAGACAAGGAGATACGTGGGGTTTTTATGCAACTTCTTTTAGATTGAAGTCTGCTAAAGGATTCCACTGAGGCAGTGTTTGGATACATGATATGACATTTACATAGCTAGCAGGGGTGTCTGGAGCACTGAGAATTAATAACGACAACATTTTCAAGTGGATATTATACCTCCGGCTTCAGAGTTCAAGCCAGTCTTTAGTAGCTGGAAACCAGGATGAACCCTAACGTGTGGCAAGATTATCCTTGTCTACCTACTGCAGATTCTTGTTTCTTTCTGCGAAGCAGCTGGTGGTGACTGCTGTCAGAGACAGGACCTTGGATCTGATCCAGTGTTGCAGTTCCTTTGTTCCTCAGCCCACCCTAAATGCTATTTCAAAAACTCATGTCTTGTAGCATGCCTGAAAGATAAATGCAATTTGGCTATTTTGGGAAGTGGATGAATTTCAAAGCTCAGTGTGACTGTAAATACAGTGACCAACTGTATTTGATGAAAATGAATGTATGCAAGAAGAAAACTGCATTTACCTAATGTATATAGATTCTCATTATGGGTCCAGTGGAGCACTTTTGTACATGCTTATCTTTAAACACATGTGCACATGCTCACCTGATTACCTAAGGTGTCATTGAAGCACAGATGACTGTAGAAGTTCCTATATAGGATCTTTAAAGTTGCGTGTAAAGGTCATGTGAGTGTCTTCTCTCTTTCTTTCTTTTTTTTTTTTTTTCGCTGCGAAACGCCATGTTAATCTGCGTGTTAAACCTGATCTAGAGGCTATTGAACTCAGTGGGAATGTTTCCAGTTACTTTAGAGATAATATTTATAGGTGAATAAGTAATAAAGTGCAGAGCTGACTAATTTACTCCTGTGTACTTGGGCTATGGCTCACTTGTATTCATGTGCTCACATGCTTTGCAGGCACATTAATGAAGGCAGTTGGATTTTTGCCCCCGTTTCTGTAGTTGTCATCACTAACACAAGACTATCATGAAATCTTACATTCAGTGACCTTGTGATTGCAGGTTCTTTCTTGCTGGACTGGGGTGTGAAAAAAATCCAGCAGCTTGCAAGAGCATCTGATTCCGCCCCNGGATTTAGATTACTGCAGTAATTTCTCAGCCTTTAGAGATAGGTTTCTTCTTGTCATAGCTGAATACTGTATTAGTTGTTCAATCTGATGAATAGGTAAAGATGCTGACGAACATGATGGTTGCAGTTGCATATACAGTTCCTTATCTATGTAATTTCAAGAAATGTAAAGTCAAAGATAATAAGCCATTTGTTACAAAATACAGCACTCATATGAATCTGGTGTCAGTGTAGTTTGTAATAGTATCAGAAAAATCATGTACCATTAGCTAAAGTTTGACAAGCGCTGAAAGTCTCTTCAGTAATTTACAATATCCCAAAATTAAAACATTTCCTATCCCAGAGGCTGCTAGAAGCTAAAGAGGTCTTGGAAAACTAGAAGGAACAGGTGTACAACTATTCTGATGTATTTAATAAGTTGAAGAATCAGTTAAATAGTAAAATAAAAACAGAGCAGGAAGTGTATGGGTTTTTTTTTAAAGCTACGTATAGTTTGGATGGGTTGCAAAAACTCTAGATTGCAATATAGACCTAAGTATCCTTATGACAAAGTCTAACTCAGTGCAGATCTTGCGTTCAACCACACAGTTTGTTACTTTAGTGTTTCACAAACTTCTGTTGTCGTTCTGATGTTGTTTCTTCAGTGTGTTAAACTTTAATCATGGCCTGAGTGAGAACAGCAGGTGATAAATGAGTCTAGATTTGACTTAGGATTCTTGTTTGAAGGAAGTCCTTTACTTGGCTTTAGTTACGGGGTTTTCTGGAGTTATTTGGCAGGGGAAGGAAGGAGAAAAATCTTTGCCCATCATGAAAAGAGTCTCCTTTTACAGTTTGTGGATCCTTTGATCCCTGAATTGAAGGACAGGGGGAGAGTAGAGGGTGTAGGAGAGGGCTTTCCTTTTTTTTTTCTTCCCCAGTCCTTCATCTGCATTCTTAAGGATGAAAGTACACATGAAGTACAGTTGAAAGTACAGAAACCCAGTTCAGGTCTTTTGGATGTTTTCATTCATAATACCTTTACAATGGAAGAAGCTGAATTAAGCATGAATTGTAGCACTGATGGATCACAGTCAGTGTGTCTACAGAAGTGAAACCTGGGTGAAGAGAACTTACACCGTGGGCTCCCTTTTGCATTATGGAAGAGAGCCAAATACAGATATGCCTCCTTGATCAGTAACTGTGTTTACAGAGATGTGCACATCTTGAGAGGGCTAACACTAAAAAGTTAGAGCGAAATGCAAGCTATTCTATGGTGATTTAAGTCAACAATGCGTAGAGCTAGCTAAAGTCATGATAGCTTTTTCAACTTAGGCAAAATTAATTTTTCTTGGATATTCTTTTACATTTTAAAAAAGTGTCTGTTAGACTTATTTGGAATATGGTAGAGCATTCCATCACATATAATGTATTTTTGCTGATTCATTGATCTAGTAGTTCTAGAAAGGCTTGATTATAAATGTAAACCTTTTGTTTGTCTTTCCTAATGATGAGTGAGCTTAAACTAAAGAATGGCCCTAAGGAAAAAAATCAGCAAAAATTAACATGAATAGTAATAGTTCTAACTACATAATTTTATAGAACAAGAAAAATTATTTGGTCTTTGGTTTCTGCTCACATACTCTGGCTTGGCTTCATTGACCTAAAATGTCTCAAGTCTAACCAGTGGAGAAATTCTCCTCTCCTCTCCTTCTGACAAGCGGATGATGTATCACGGAAATCAGCAAAGATCTAGATAAGATCTGGAATCCACTTGCATGTGCTAAAGAGCCAACTTAATATCCCCATTCAGTTCTGATTCCTTTTAGTTCTTTATGGCTGTTCTGGTATCAAGATAAACTCTTTCTACAGATGGCTGTCCACTGGAAAGGAGCACGCATGAGATTTGCTCCTGCACTGATGGACCTGCAGGGACTTCTATCTCGCCAGGACACTGCCAAACACACATTGCACCTTTCCTTCCTTCCCTCTTCATAATCAGTTTTGGATTTTTTTTTCCTTCCGGTTTGTTGTCTGGAGAGTTATGGATATCTGTATTTAGGTTTGGATATGTGCTTAGAGAAGTCATAGGGAATAAACGGACATCACAAATTGCTACATGGTTTATCTGCCAGGGGAAGCCAAGTAAGCAGGTAAAAACTGAGATGCAAACAAGAGGTGAATTACCACGTGCTGAGCCCTCTGCAGCTGTAGACAGGCGATTTCCAGCAGAAACTTCTGTGAGTGCGCTTTGACTGCAGATCAAACTACTGTCTTTATTCAGCTGCTGCTAAGGTAGTTAACTTAATTAAAACAATGATAACACATATCAAAATTCCTAGTGGTATTTTGTTCCAGCGTGTCATTCAGTTAAATGTGGATGAGTTGTTCCCGCACAGATCTTCTGGTTTTGCTTTTGCACACTGCTGTGGATTGTTCAGTGGCTCTTCCACCTGGTGAAATGCCATGGCTTATTACGATTGCGTGTCTGAAAGTTTGTTAGACTTTTTCTGTCTGTAAGGTTGGTCTAAGAAAAGATAGCCACTTTCCTTGCAAACTCTTGAGTTTCATCTCTTTGGACTATTGTAGCTACAGTAACACTGCATTGTATCCTGCCAGGGATACAGCAGATCCCGTAGGTGGGATGTGGAAGAGCCTGCATTAATGATGTGTTACGGGCCCTGGATTGTGTTAGGTGGGCCACGGTGTGGACTGTACAGTAGGCAGCTATGCCCAGGGCAGGGACCCACAGCAGCCAATGAAGGTTGGTTTTTTTTTTCCTTTATCATAAAGTAGTGTCTTCATTTTTTATCTGATTTATGTTTCCTGGCACGTTTATGCAGGAATACTAATGTTTATGTCGTGCAACTTATAAGGCTGAATTCTTCACCCAGACTGCAGTCCCTCTCAGGATCTCCTGTTGCTTTTACTGAGATGAATGGCATGGGGTCACTCCCCTTAATGAGGTCAGAAATTGAACCTGAGGAAAAATTATATTTAGGGCTACTTTGCTGAGACTTACTGGAGGTATGTATTTTCAACAGTCCTTTACAATGGAGGCAAGATGTAACCAGGTAATTGTGGTGTAATTAGCTTTTTGGTGTTTTGTGAAGTTTTAAGAGAGAGAGATATGTAGGCATTGCAACAGAGGAATCTTTCTGAAGTGGCATTATGCTGTTACGCGATTTCAAGTGTAAATAACTGTTTTTAAGAAACAATTAGTTGCTGTTCATACACCATACAGAAACAGATAATCCATGCAATTTAACTGGGCCCTTTTGAATTGGGTGCAAAGGAAAACTCATTTAAAATGCTTTTGTTGCTGTTCCCCCTCTGTAGTGGGAAATTATGTAGAGAGAAGATGTTTAGCAAGGGCGAGCATAGAGGAACTGTTCTGCGCTGTGAGCCAAAGGACATCATTAGGAACACTCCTATTATCTGGAAGCCTGACTTCCTGTCTCAGTTTCCTCGTGGGTTTCAATGAATGGCAGAAGAAATGGAACACTTTCCTGCTTGGCCAAAAACTCCACTAAATGACTCCTTTGGCTGTGTGCCACACCGTGCTCGGGAATAAATCCTGCAGCTCCCCCCTGAGTCTGGAGGGCACTTGCTGCAGTTTCCAGGTGTCAGTGGAGTGAATTTTAGAAAGCTTGTGGTAGCAAGACCGACCCAACCTTCCCGTGATGCTTTAGGCGTCCTCTTGTACATTTTGAGATTTTTTTTTTATGATAGCGGTAGACACGTTGACATTTGTTAATGTAAACTTACATGAGAATTAAGGGATACTAAAGAACTGAAGTACGTTATGGTTTTACTACAATAAAAATAGTATAGTGGGCCTCACAAAAAGTACCAAAGACATGTTTAAAATAAAAATACTTCTACATGTGCACTCAGTTCAATAACTAATTTTCTGTTTTTTTTTTCCAAAAGTTTTACCATTTGGATTAGTAGAAGTACTGAAGTTCTAAATATTAGTTGTAGTGTAAAGTATAAAAATAGTGTAATAAAGCTTTTTGTATGCCTCTTAAGAAAGAATGAAACGTGAGTTGCAGATATCCTATTAAGTGTTTTTTTCTGTATATGATGCATCTGTCATCTTCTATGTACAGAAGAGGATTTTTTAAAATATTTTTTGTCTTTTTTTATCTGTTGTCCTTGTTACATTTTTCTCTAACATACATACTAAACCCCAAAACGTTCAGAATCCTATCTTAGCTGTGATTTAAATTAAAGCCACAGCACCAAACTTTTGGTTCAGTTGTTACTGTCAACTTCTATACTTTCTATTTTAACTACATTTGGCATGTAAGAAACTCACAGCTGACTCAAAGGAAACTTGGCGAAATGTACACCATTTCCCAAAAGCCTTTCTCTATAACAGAAGAGATACTGGGACAGTGTTTAATAATTTTTGGCTTGTTTTGCTGTATGTATCCAGGAGGAAAAATGTTCTTGATTCACTGGAGACGGGAAATGCTCACCATAGTTAGCCCTCTGTATGTGTCATCTTTCAAAGGACTCATTCTCCAGCAGCTGTCCAGCTGGAAATTTTGGGGATACATGGAAAAAAGTACAGAAAAGACTTCACAGCTTGTGGCGTTTTTTTTTTCCTGCTAGTTTCTCTCACAGTTTTTCCTGTGTATCCCTCATTCAGACTTTCCAGAATTTGAATGTAAACTTAATTGGTGTGACTTTCATGGAGTACCATCAAGAGAGGGTGGTGTGAACCAGCATTTCTCCCACTGAAAGAGCTGTCAGCCTTCTAGCCTGCGTGGAAGCCATCGTGCTGTGCAGGCCTGATGTCGAGGTCAGTGTTGCTTTGAGGGAAGCAGGACTGTTGGGTCGTGCCCATCTTGTCAACTGGTCCTTTGGTCTGTCTTCAGTCTCCTTTGTAAAAGCAGTTAAGTGCTCTCTGACAGGAGCTCCCCTTGGCTGACAAGCAGTGCTCCCCGTGTTGTTTGAGACTTGGCACTAGGGGAGGCAGAGTGGATGGCATTTTCTGAGAGCTGGCTATGCCATTTTTTGGGCAGTTTTTGGATATTAAGATCCTGACTGAAAGCTGAAAGTTGGGGCATCTCATTTATACCCATTGCTCCCCACCTCCCTTCCCAGCAATGCCACTTTGCCCTTTCTGTTGCCCCTAAGGGTCAGTTCTTTCCCAGCAGTCCTTTTCCGTATTTCCTCCTGATCCAGAGGAAGAGGGAGAAGAGGCTCCTGTGCCTACCTGCTGTTCCCAGGGGACGCTGGTGAGATGCCAACAACCGTTCCTCATCCTTTGTGCACGTGGCACAAAACGTAAGATTTTTAACTAACCTATGTTGATGTGTTCTGTTAATGTGCCTGTATTGTCAGTGTCCGCAGTTAAGAATTTCTGGTTATTTTAAAAATGTGTCATATGGTTCCACATAATAAATGAAAAAAAAAAGGCACTTTTTTGGGGCTCTGAGGAGAGGGAATGCTAACTGGCGCAGAGGGCAGTGTGAATAGATGTTTGCATATAACACAACTGTATGTATGTAGTTTTAAAAGCGTGCGTGAGAAGGAGGTACGCACTAGCTGAATTTTGATATTTGTGTTGGATAGTAAAATTGATCAGTAATTAAACATAACAAATTCAAGTTCAGTTCAATTTTCATATATGTTATAATCAATCACAACAAAATAATATTAAAAGCTAGTATATGATTTAGTTAAGAACGCTGCTCAGAGAAGAATAATAAAATTACTCTTTTGATAATAGACATGCAAACATGTTTATGCCAAATATAAAACTACTGATTGGATAGCATGCAAAATGTTGCCTTGAAGTATGTACAGTACAAGCATACAAAGTCCAAGTACCTATGTTATTCGTGCTTTGCTTCTTGCAGAAGCAAAACTAGCTGTTACAGGAAGAGACAAAGCCAGCTTCATTATAAGGCTAGGCAATTTCTGTTGTCTTCAGTCAAAATCTGCCCCTGGTTTTACCCAAAGGGCTAGGTTTGGTTAACAAGCATAATATATTGTCAGTGGTTGTAGTAATTTGTTGTGTAGTCAATTTTTATCTTAAATGATAACTGATAAAGAATTTTAAGTTTGATAATGTTTTCCTGTAGCAAGGACTACTTTGCTTCCATGTTGTAGGGTCGTGTCATGTTCCCCCCCAACCCCCC